>BLKR01000455.1:0-87500 GCA_011170035.1 Teleogryllus occipitalis
AGAATCTTGCACAGCTAGACATCGTCCCAGACGGAATGATGGTTACAAGCAAACAGCGTATTCATTCAGACCCTCAGATTGTTTAAACGGATTCCCCCTCCAGGTATCTCCCGCAACAAGGCATCATTCAAGACGGAACGACTGTTATTAGCAAACAGACCATTCATTCAGCCGCTCGGAATAACTAATCAGATTCCCCTTCCAAAAAACTTTCGAAGCTAGGCATAGTCCTAAACGGAACGACGGTTATACACAAAAGCATAATTCTTCAGACCCTCTGCGCAGCGCCTCTGACCGGGAGGTCCTAGGTTCGAGTCCTGACGGCGGCAAGATTTTCGACACTAGCTTTTCAATTATGTCGAATTCAGTCGCTGTCTGGAGGAGAAGTCTAGCGGCCGGTTGCTCTGATCGGTAGTTTTCCGTGGTTTCTCCGATCAACACCAGGCGAGCGCCGGAGCAGTACTCTAACAAACGGACCGCGCGATTTTTCCGTCATCTTCCTTGTCCTATTCTCTCCCCTTACACTCACACACTTGCATTAACATGTACTATACTACCACATATTCCGGAAGACCGGTCGTGAGCTTAGAGCTTGTCCCGGCTGGGGCGGTGCCCCGTTGGTGGAAGAGTCCTGGTTAGGGGGAGACACCACTAGCCGACGGTAGGTCGGCGCCGGATCTCGCCTCCAGCGGGGGAAGATCGCCGCCATCTCCCGAGAAAAGCATGCACTACACTTACGGGAGTAATGAACAAAGTCGTTCGCGCGCCCGGAAACACGAAAAAATCAATCAACAATTCTTCAGCGACTCGGATTGACTCGTCGGATTTCCCTTCCAGGAATCTTCCGCAGCTAGGTATAGTCACTCTCATTGGCTAATCGATAATCGAATTACCCTTCCAAAAAACTTGAGTAGCTAGGCATAGTCTCTGACGGAACGACGGTTATAAGTAAACAGCACAATTATTCAGCCGCTCGGATTGGCTAATCGGATTTCTCTTCCGGGTATCTTTCGCAACTAGTCATTGCACTAGACGGAACGTCGGTTATAGGCAAACAGCACATTCATTAAGCCGCTCCAAACGGCTAATTGGAATTCCCCTCCAAAAAACCTCCGTATCCCGGCATAGTCACAAAGGGAACGACGGTTATGAACAAACAGCACAATTATTTAACCACTTCGACTAATCGGATGTTCCTTCCTGGTATCTCCTGCATCGCCTTAGACGGAACGACGGTTATAAGCAAACAACAAATTAATTCAGCCACTCGGATTGGCTAATCGAATTCCCCTTCCAGATACCTCCCGCCAATAGACTTCGCCCTAGACGGAACGAAGGTTATAAGAAAACAGCACATTGATTCAGCCACTGGGATTCGCTAATCGGATTTCCATTCCAGGTATCTCCCGCAACTAGGCATTGCCCCATACGGAACGATGTTTAAATGTAAACCACACATTCATTTAGCCACTAGGATTCGCTAATCAGACTCCTCTTCCAGGTATCTCCTGCAACTAGGCATCGCTCTAGGCTGAACGACGGTTATAAGCAAACAGCACATGCATTCAACCACTTAGATTGGCTAATCGGATTTTCCTTTTAGATATCTCCCGCAACTATCCATAACCTCAGACGGAACGACGGTTATAAGCACACAGCACATTTATTCAGCCACTCGGATTGAAGAATCGAATTCCCCTTTTCTCTTGCAACTAGGCACCGCCCTAGACGGTACGACGTATATAAGCAAACATCCACTCTAATTGGCTAATCGACGTGGAGCTGGAAACTTCGTTAATTTGTATAGTGGGCTAATGTTTTTTATGACTCCTTCAATTTTTCGTTCATTTCAAGCTTTTTTCTAAATCTTTCTAAACCGAATGTGGAATTTTATATTTATTCATATATCGAAACGAGATTCCATTTTACCCATGATACTGCGAGATTAATGAAAATGAAGTAATTCAAATGACGATTGAGATAATGAACTTGCACTACGCTTTTCCATTCAGAATGATTTAAATCTTTTTTTGTTAGAAAATCTGTCAAAACAGTTTGTTTTATTTTGAATGGGAATGTTAATTTTCACATTTCTGGATTTTATTAATTAATAGAAATTCAAGTAAATTTTTGTAACTTCTGAATTTTTGTATTTTGCGTGTGAAGTTTTAATTTATTGGTTTTGGATAGCTCATTGAAGAAAAACTTAAGTATCTGAGGGGATTTTTAGTAATATCACTAGGAAATGGATTTTTATGTAAATACATATTTTTAAAGGAACAAGATTCCTGCATTCAATAATATTTCTTAGGGTTTTCAAAATTTTCTGAATGAATTAGATCTATTTTTATTTTATATATTTTTACATATTTTGGTATAATTATATAATATTTACATATTCTACTTCTTACTTCATATTTCCCTATAATTTCAATATAGTTGTATCTCGAAAAGAAACATTTTATATTCGCAGTTGCAATGTGCGAGACTGCATTCATCTTTCTTGCAAAGCAATGTAATGCTTCTGAGCTTGTATGGCCATCGAACCTTCTCCGTGCAATGTCAAACTTACCTCCCGCCCTCTCCTTGGAAGTCGTGAACTCAGAATCAAGGATGAGCGGATGTTTGTGAGGCAGAAGTAATTTCAACCATGCTTTTCCCCATGTTTCTTACGGATCATGCGTAACCCGATCGAAAACTAACTTTTTTTTTACAAATTATTATCATATCGTTGGTGGATTTGGGGGGAGGGAGCGTGGTATGTTTCCATTAATCCTTCCTCCAAGATCCAATACTGTGTATACAGTACTTCTATTCACTTAAACACTGGATCCTTGCAAACAACATTGTAGACTCTACGAACGTATTTTATACATAGAATACATCTCTTATTTGTTCAAGACTTTTGTACAATTACTTCTATAGAGGTAAATCTGTCTTCAGCCGCTCCGAATCGATGATAAGATCTGATCGGCAAAGTTCTGTATTCAAAAAATGCGTTTTCAGAGTAATTTTTAACACTATAATGAATTTTTATTTTAGATATTTTCTATTTTTCCTTACATGTTTTAGAAAAATGTAAATACATATAAATGTACATATTTTGCTTCTTTATTACAATAAATTCCTAACCCTATTTATTACACTTTTCAATTGTGTACATTTTCTCACAGAATACTATATGAAGACCTCGAGGCAATAACCTGCTTTGCCACTATACGTAAGTTTTGAGAAAAATGAAAGTAAAGGCTTAGACATTGCATTCTACTCATTAACTTATGAATTACACTGCCATCTTACAGCGAATCTTTAAAATAAAAACCCAACATGTAGATACATCTACGGAACGTTGAAATTCACTAATACCTCAGTTTCATCAAAAATGTGGCATAGAATGTTATTGCCGCAAGGTCTTCATATTGTGACAAACAATGAAAGGTCCCTCGGCAACTTAAAGATTATTTATATTAGCCAGTCAATGGCTTTTCCTCGTAGAATAGATGTTTGGTAATCTCAGTAATAGTTGAGTTTTTGAGCTCTGCGCGAAGGTATGTGGGTTCGCCTTTCTGGAGCGAGTACCTTGGCCTTTACCAAGCTTACAGGTAAGGGAGCTCGGCCCAGAGGGGAGCGAAGACTCCCGAAGGCGGCCGGAATTCCTTTCCGGGGCATTTCAAAAATCTCAGTAGTTGATTTTCTAAATAACAAAATGATATTTTAAATTGCTAACGTTCATATTAATATTACGAGCGATTTCTGCATGGCATTTAAGAGTACGTTTTTAATGATGTCTTATAAGTTTTTTCTCGAAAACTCAAATTTTTTCTATGAAAATGAGAACAAAATTCTGCAGTTTCAGAAACAACCAAATCCCATTTCTTTCGAAACGTCTCCAATTTTTACTTTCTCGTATACGTACGTATACCGTGTGGCCCACCTAAGATGTTCCCTTCAATTTCCTCCTGAACCGTTGCAGATACTGAGATGCGGTTTTCACTAAAACTACTATATGCAAGGGGCACATATGGTCATGCATAATATTATTCTATTGCATTTTTTATTGCAGAGATATTGACCCAACTTCGATTTTTTAAATGCAACCCTACAGATTTTTTAGCTCATCTTAACAAGCGTAAGAGACGAGTTCATAAATATGCATATCGTCATATGTTACATAACAAAATTTTCGAGAAATGTTGTAAATGTAGTGATGCAATGTGCAAAGGAGCTCACGAAAACCCGGATTTGCTCTTTAAGACTACACCCTCTCAGTACTGGAGACAATGTATTCACCCATAGCCATGTTCTGAGTAAATCTGTACGCCAAATCTCTCCAAATTTGTTTATCAAACGCCCGGATGATGTATCGCAGTGTTTCTTTCACTCGCAGATACGCTGCCATACACGTGTCCACGTGTTCTCGCTTTTCTCCGACCCACACAGCTACAGTTTGTCCAATCTATTTTGTTTTTCACTTCACTCAATCACACTTATTAGTTAGCATTGATTTTCACCGTTATTGTCCCGATTTAAAGATCGATGAAGTTCGGTTCTTTTTCACTCCGGTCTCTCACTGCCAATGCCACACTCACGCTCCGCCGTCATTCCCTCTCTGACGCTAACTGCCTGATCTCGTTCTCGCGTTTCTCTCTGCTCTCCTGACCCGTTCCGAACGAGTCACTGGGATACAGCCATGGCGACCGCAATTCAAACGACCAACATGTGCTCAAAACGAAATGCAAATTATACATATAAAAAATCGATATTAGACAACATCTTTTATTTACACTTGTATAAGATGGTATCTATATTACTAACGATCTAATTAATTAATTAATATTTTCATTTGTTGAAAATTTATGTCATGCATAGCTTTGTTCAAATAAGTTCTGACAGTCTCTGGCATTGGACTTACAATGATTCGTAGTAGCTCATAATGTTATACTCTCGTTCAAAAATTCTCAACACGCAATGGCCTTGTATGTTTCGTCCATACAGGATAAACACTGGTAATATTTAAATTTCAAAATTGTACGTGACGTAATTCTAAACGCTCAGATGCAGTTTCAATTTGTTGTTAGCGTGTACAATTTCTTTGTAGTGTTGGTTTGTTGTACTAGAAGGGCGGAATCGACACTGTTTTCCGAAAACAAATTATCAGTTCTCCAACAGGAGACCGACTCGCGTCGAATGAGGCCTCAAATGTGTCGATTGGTGCACGGAAAACGGTGTAACCGTGAGTGACGGAAAGGCACACACGCACATTCGCAGTTACCCAAATACTATACAGGGAATATGGTAGAATTGATTGTGTGAGAACACTACCAAAACCATCTTAGAATACGAAGATTCTGATATGATCAGAAAAATTTCTTTGATTTTGTGGTAACTTTCCAATTCTGACATATGAAAATGAATATTTTCATTAAATGAAAAGTAAGCAACGATTCTGATTATCTATCAAAGTATATTGAGATCGATCTGAATATAAACATTCGATGATAGTTTCAATTTCAGTTGCCAGTTAAATTAGAGAATACACTACTTGCGATAACATTGAAGGTCATTTCAGAAATACGAATAAATCTAAATCTTCAGTTTACAGTTTTAGCAGAGCGCATGAAACGAAACCAATAATTGGATCGCTTCGAGTATGAACATGTGCATACCATCATATTTCGCTACGTTTTACGCTCCTCACCAGAAGCCAACCATAGAGGTCCTGTGCCGAAGGAATGTGCAGTTTGCTTGCACGCAGCCGAGGCTCCCGAAATTCCCGATTGGTCTGTTTCTTTTCTAGGGCCGTCTCTTCGACCTGACCTTGCAATTCGGAGTTGTTTCTCAATGTTTCTATTTCTACAATGGATTGTGTACTGAGCAAGTGTTTCTTTTCTAGGGCCGTCTCTTCGATCTGACCTTGCAATTCGGAGTGTTTTCTCAATGTTTCTATTTCTACAATGGATTGTGTACTGAGCAAGTGTTTCTTTTCTAGGGCCGTCTCTTCGACCTGATTATGGTTCCCCAATACTACCCGGATATCGAAACAATTGAACAACTCGTTGCCACTGGAATGACAGTTTTAGCTTCTATAGACTTGCAACTAACGGTAGAGAGGTTGAAAATTTTATGTTCACGGCCGCAAGAGGTGTGTGCGGAATTGAAATTCGAGATTTTTTTAAATCTCAATTTCAAGTTTTTTAAGCTAATGGAGCACCTTCTATTGTATATCCATGAAAATCGATACGCTGTTCTTACACACG
Source organism: Teleogryllus occipitalis (assembly GCA_011170035.1). Lineage (NCBI taxonomy): Eukaryota > Metazoa > Arthropoda > Insecta > Orthoptera > Gryllidae > Teleogryllus > Teleogryllus occipitalis. Next base: position 6,258 of record BLKR01000455.1, read on the forward strand.
ACAAAGAGTGGCCTCTTGTAGTTTCTGCAGATCATGGAAAAGCAGGTTCATTGAAAATGTTCGATGCTGAGTCACCAGAATGGTCCTATATGATTACGAAATGGTAAGTACTGTAAGTAGTACATAATGCGTAAACATGTGATAAATTTTGATCAACTTAGTCTTCCTAAATACTCGTTGGAATGAATATACCATTCAATTATAGGAGGTCTTAGTATATACTATTACATTTTTTTACATTCAGCATGTGCTAGAACGTATTCTTTAAATTCCTTTCTTTTCTCAAAAATCTTGAAACTGTAATAGTTTTAAAGAAGTAAATTGCAACTTAAATACGTAAATATAAACACAAGTTTATCTGTAACAGTTGTGTAATATATTAAGTCTACTTCGTCAGTGGCGGATCTAGGGGGGATGGGGGCCCTGTAACCCTACCCAAAGAGTTTTCACATGTTAACTTCCTTTATTTGGCAAAATAGATTTAAATATTTTAGTTAGAATTATGTAATTATTTAAATAGTAATATTGTATAGTATCATTAATAGAATACAAAGCGATTACGAGTTATCAAATGGCACGTTTTGCAGATCTCTAGGCTGCAAAGTTCATTCACCCGACCAGTAACCAGAAGCGTGAGTACCCGTGAAAATGAATCATTGGGCAGAACTAGGTCAACGCCCATAAAATGTGTATGTTTAAATATCTCAGTCAAGAGCAAACTCATGAAAAGAACCCAACTTATGAGAGAAGTCAGGAAAATGCATGAAAATGTAAATAGCTCACTATAATTAAGGTTGAAAGACAATTCAGTGATTAATTTTAGTGTTAAATTTCGACTAGATTTCATGTGCTCATTTTTCTTTTAACATTGATTTGTGAAATTCAACGTGTACCTAGAATACAATTCATTGGGAGTAATTTTTGAAAAAAATGTAAAAATTAGAGTGGATACCAACACTAAGGGCATTAAAACGTGAGAAGGCGCCAGTAGTCCATCATGGTAATTGTTAGGTGGCTGCAATCCAATATCATAAAGTATGATTAAAAAAAGCCTTGGATTGGTAGAGAAACTGGTAGTTCTTTAAGAAAATAGTGTTTATTTCTCATATAGTTTAAATTGATTGGGTAATTCTTTAATCCAAGAAAATGCAAAACGAGTAATAAGCTCAGAATTACGTCAAATCTTCAACAATTATGCAAATTTGTGCAAAAAGCTATTATTGGAGAATATATTTTATTTTTACCTCCATTTCCACTATTTAATTCTTTGCCCTATGCTTGTGTTTGAGATCCATTGTCATATTTCTTAGCAGGGCATTCTGGTGGGAATAGAGATAAATTGACTCGATGGGCCAGAGGGGGGACTAGCGGTGAGAACGGTGGGCAATGTCCACTAGACATCCAAGATAACACCCACTAGTCTTTGGCGTTGAGAGTAGGCCAGAGGGTGGACTAGCGGTGAGAGCGGTGGGCAGTGTCCACTGGACATCCAAGATAACACCCACTAGTCTTTGGCGTTGAGAGTAGGCCAGAGGGGGGACTAGCGGTGAGAGCGGTGGGCAATGTCCACTGGACATCCAAGATAACACCCACTAGTCTTTGGCGTTGAAAGTAGGCCAGAGGGGGGACTAGCGGTGAGAACGGTGGGCAATGTCCACTGGACATCCAAGATAACACCCACTAGTCTTTGGCGTTGAGAGTAGGCCAGAGGGGGGACTAGCGGTGAGAACGGTGGGCAATGTCCACTGGACATCCAAGATAACACCCACTAGTCTTTGGCGTTGAGAGTAGGCCAGAGGGGGGACTAGCGGTGAGAGCAGTGGGCAATATCCACTGGACATCCAAGATAACACCCACTAGTCTTTGGCGTTGAGAGTAGGCCAGAGGGGGGACTAGCGGTGAGAGCGGTGGGCAATGTCCACTGGACATCCAAGATAACACCCACTAGTCTTTGGCGTTGAGAGTAGGCCAGAGGGGGGACTAGCGGTGAGAACGGTGGGCAATGTCCACTGGACATCCAAGATAACACCCACTAGTCTTTGGCGTTGAGAGTAGGCCAGAGGGGGGACTAGCGGTGAGAACGGTGGGCAATGTCCACTGGACATCCAAGATAACACCCACTAGTCTTTGGCGTTGAGAGTAGGCCAGAGGGGGGACTAGCGGTGAGAGCGGTGGGCAATGTCCACTGGACATCCAAGATAACACCCACTAGTCTTTGGCGTTGAGAGTAGGCCAGAGGGGGGACTAGCGGTGAGAACGGTGGGCAATGTCCACTGGACATCCAAGATAACACCCACTAGTCTTTGGCGTTGAGAGTAGGCCAGAGGGGGGACTAGCGGTGAGAACGGTGGGCAATATCCACTGAACATCCAAGATAACACCCACTAGTCTTTGGCGTTGAGAGTAGGCCAGAGGGGGACTAGCGGTGAGAGCGGTGGGCAATGTCCACTGGACATCCAAGATAACACCCACTAGTCTTTGGCGTTGAGAGTAGGCCAGAGGGGGACTAGCGGTGAGAGCGGTGGGCAATGTCCACTGACATCCAAGATAACACCCACTAGTCTTTGGCGTTGAGAGTAGGCCAGAGGGGGACTAGCGGTGAGAACGGTGGGCAATGTCCACTGGACATCCAAGATAACACCCACTAGTCTTTGGCGTTGAGAGTAGGCCAGAGGGGGATTAGCGGTGAGAACGGTGGGCCATATCCACTGAACTTCCAAGATAACACCCACTAGTCTTTGGCGTTGAGAGTAGGCCAGAGGGGGGACTAGCGGTGAGAGCGGTGGGCAGTGTCCACTGGACATCCAAGATAACACCCACTAGTCTTTGGCGTTGAGAGTAGGCCAGAGGGGGGACTAGCGGTGAGAACGGTGGGCAATGTCCACTGGACATCCAAGATAACACCCACTAGTCTTTGGCGTTGAGAGTAGGCCAGAGGGGGGACTAGCGGTGAGAGCGGTGGGCAATGTCCACTGGACATCCAAGATAACACCCACTAGTCTTTGGCGTTGAGAGTAGGCCAGAGGGGGGACTAGCGGTGAGAACGGTGGGCAATGTCCACTGGACATCCAAGATAACACCCACTACTCTTTGGCGTTGAGATTAGGCGACGTCCGGTCACGAGAGTTGCACGATGCCAGAAGCGTCGCAATTTGATGGCGTGTTCCGTTGCAACAAATCCTTTGTTAGTACTTTTAGCAATATGTTAAGAACATATTTCTATTAGAAAGTTGTAGCTTTTAGAAACTTTGCATTGATTTGCAAATTTATTAAAATACAGTACTAAATGTTCACTCTAAACGTGCACTGAAATTATCTTCAATTTATACACATTTTTTCGAGTTTGTGAGTAACAAATTCACTCCAATTACTATATAAATAATATGTATTCATTTAAAATTTTGCATAGTTTCCCCAAAAAATAAAAAGAAGTTGCTTGGTCTCACAGACTCAGTGTGAGCATTCCCGTTTGGAAATTCGGCGCGAGCTTTGCCGAGTTAAAAGCAGAGATTTCTTTTTCAAGGTAATTTACTTCAAATGCGCTCTTCAGAAAAATTGCCTTCAACTCTTGTAGCCACTTTTCAACCATATTGATTTTTGTGGCTTGAAAGTTTTCGGCGTAACTTTGTTCAGATGTATATTTAAATGATGACAGACACTTTTTTAATGTAATTCAGGAGACACAACAATAAGAAGAGGAAACGTTTTGGTATTTTGCGCATTCCCACTATTTTTTTCACGGATAGGGCGAAATACGCTTACAAAATGGTGCAGGTACGATTCCTCATTTCTTATTTTGAATTTTCGAATATTGCAAGTGATATAATGGGAGAGAGAATGTGCTGTTATAGCACCACTAATTTTGATTGATTATTGTTGATTTGCAAAGGAAAATACCATTTCTGAGTTGCATAATGCGCCAAAGATAGGTGAATTAAAAACACTGTAGACATAGAGGTTCATCCTGAAAGCGATGACGTATGTTTCTTGTGGTATTTGACATTCTACAAAAAGTTAATTGCTCTTTGCTTGGCAACTCTCCTGCAACAAACTAAACATATTATTTAAGGAAATCTTGCACCTATTTCTATAAATTCTGCCAATGACAATTCTGTTGAAATTGACAGGCTAATTAACAGTTATTTGAAGTCGCAATACATTAATTGTAATGAACCCGACCTGCCACATACGGCAACCCACGCATGTGGGCAATGCGCGTAGCACACGGTCTGGATACCACACAAAGGGGGGGGGGGGGAACACCGTCACACCGAGGTGTGTCGGTAATCAGATGACAGGTGTGCGCGTTAAATTTATAAAGAAAGGGCGCCAAACGGGCACTTACCTGACACCTGGCACCGGCATATGAGCACCTCAGGGGTGAGCACTCTGTGAATGAGGGCATGCACTGGGTATACTACTGCTGCTAAGTTATAATAACTGCAAAGTCATGTTCCTTTTTAAATGTTAATCGCCTGAATGGCGAGAACATATTTATTGCTTGTTAAAAATACATTTTGATCTGAAGGTTTCTGAAATTAAATTCTAATATTACTTTTACAATAGATGAGGTTTTTGAATGTCTTTAAAATGAATACAAAAATGATGGTCGTTGATTCTACCTCTTTCGCTGATTGCACACCTGTGGTCGCCCTCAAATCAAATGCTGTCGCGAACCACGTAGCAGCAAGGCGCAGCCAGCCGGAAGCAGCAGTTCATTCGGCGCCACCATTCCTTCCCGTTCCAGTACTTCGCAGATCCGACGCTCGTAGTCAGGAAATGGTTGAAATGAGCCCCGATCGGTGGGTATCGGAGGGGGGGCGTCAATCCGTATCAGGTCAGCCTCGAAAACTCGGCTGTACTGTCGATCCTTACGGATCTACGTCGGCCCGTTGAAACGGAATAAATTCCAGTTTGTGATTTCAAACGGGTGGGCCTGCACTCCGTTGGTCGGCCAACACTAATCGCTGGCTCCAACTACCTCTCCTCAACACATCAGCCTGTTCGCTATGCCGTTCTCTCGCCATCTATCTGTCTTCTGATACAAATCCTACTCTCTCGAGCTTCCTGCTTGGCATCCCCACTCTCTTTTCTAACTTCGCACATCGCACCTTCACGTGATCAGAATTTCAAACGCTATTGGTCAAAATCTCAATGTCTAGAATAGTCGACGCGAGTCGGAAGCCGATAGGGCATTTCCTAACTAACGTCATTTTCTGGGCGCCTGATTGGTGGTCTTTGTTGTGCGTGTGTTTTGGCGAGTACACCAGAGATGGACAAAGCAGTCCTTTCTGCTGTCTCCACGATGATTGTATGTCTTATGGGATTACGTAAACAGTAGCCGGGATCTCTGTAATTCAACTGTTCCGGTGCCTAGTGTGCACAATGGCGGGAAGCCGCTCGCTCGTTGCCTGAGGGGTTGTCACGAGAGGCGATCCTACCCTAGTAAATCTGGGAATAGGACGACAGGCGCGTGTTCGCGCGTCTTGCGCTGAGCCGTGTCGATTCAGGGGCTGTCCTAATTCGCGTGACAGAGGGGGAAGTTTGGGTCCGGCGATAAGCAATGGCCTTATTGCATAATATTCACCTAATTTTTCTTGAAACATCCCTAAATATATCTTAAATTATCCGTTTCAAAAATATCGCCATTTGGTTATGTATTTCCAGGAACTGGCCATGGATCGACGCAATCAATATGAAGAAGATTCAGTTCCGAGACGCGGGACTTTATCTCAAGTGGGCTGCCGATTTCAACAGAACATGGTCGATGTACTGGCGTCTGCACAATGGCGCCTCTCGGAACAGGGGCGGAGAGTTGGAGGCGGAAAGCGACGAAGCCAGGACCCTGGAGATGCTGGACCTGCGGCCGCACCTGGTGCTGCTCTGCGCGGGCCTAGCGCTGGCCACCGCCATCTTCTTCGCAGAGATCGCGCACAGTCGGCGGACTTCTGCGCGTGTGCAGTTGCTCAGAGGTCTACGCGCCCTTCTACGCACGTTCATAACGGCCCCCAGGCCGAAACGACCCCTCGCCGCGCGCAAAACCAGAAAATAAGCACTCAGCAGATACATCGGCGCTTTCGGGTACCTGTTGCAAGGCACATGTTTTTGGTGTGAGCACTTTTACGTCGTTTTCAATGAAGAAGCACTGAAAGCACTCAAGTAACTATGTAAAGTAGATACAAAGAAATGTGAAATAATTGGACCAGAACGTATTTCGGATTCTCTAGTGAAGTGAGAGTGACTAGTGAAAAACCCAAATATATATGAAGTCACAAATCTTCGAAGTACACTTTGTATCTCAGGATGGTGCGTACTGACTCACGATGATGGTACGTGGCAGACTAAGATTGACGCCCCACGCAGAAAGCACTGTGATTGTAGGACACTGTAGACAATACAGCACACTGGATAACAAGGACAAAAGATGTTTGCCAAACTAATTTTTCAACCTGTTACGTTCGAATTATTGAGGGTTCACCTTCCCAAAAGCAGACGTCTAATCAGGACGAGGGCTGCCTTTTCACGCTTCCTTCAGTCAAACATCACTGCGCCTACACTACCCACCGTACTTGTAGCCACAGCAACAAGTGGCCACTGCATTCGCCTTCTCTAAAGCAGACGTCCAATGAGGCCGGGGGCTGTTTTCTCACGCTTCCCTCAGTCAAACATCACTGCGCCTTCACTACCCACCGTACTCGTAGCCACAGCAACAAGTGGCCACTGCATTCGCCTTCTCTAAAGCAGACGTCCAATGAGGGCGGGGGCTGTTTTCTCACGCTTCCCTCAGTCAAACATCACTGCGCCTTCACTACCCACCGTACTCGTAGCCTCAGGAAGAAGTGGCCACTGCATTCGCCTTCTCTAAAGCAGACGTCCAATGAGGGCGGGGGCTGTTTTCTCACGCTTCCCTCAGTCAAACATCACTGCGCCTTCACTACCCACCGTACTCGTAGCCTCAGGAAGAAGTGGCCACTGCATTCGCCTTCTCTAAAGCAGACGTCCAATGAGGGCGGGGGCTGTTTTCTCACGCTTCCCTCAGTCAAACATCACTGCGCCTTCACTACCCACCGTACTCGTAGCCTCAGGAAGAAGTGGCCACTGCATTCGCCTTCTCTAAAGCAGACGTCCAATGAGGGCGGGGGCTGTTTTCTCACGCTTCCCTCAGTCAAACATCACTTCGCCTCTACTACCCAGCGTACCTGTGGGGGTTTATCAGCATCCCTACGTGGACTTCTTAGGCGCAGCTTGCATTATTTCTCAGCTACTTGACAATGTCGCGAACTTCTTTCGCGGATCAACATTAATTTCTTCTCCGCAAGTTAATCTCCGTGCCGCTTCACTGCAAAACCCTACGTACTGAAATATAATGATTTTCTACGTGTAATAGTATTTTATCAAGTGCCTCAAGTGTCTACATGTAATAGTATATTCAATTCCAAGTCACACGCGTTAGTTACTGCCTTAACAAGGCTTTTTGTGTTTAACTGCATTACAAACAAGAACTTTAGAACTACTATAAGCACTGTTCAATATTTTATTCCAGTTACTGAACTTATATATTATGTAATATTCAACTAGTGAATTGTGCACAAGGCTTTGCCATTGCTTGTGCCCATCTCTGTTATCATACCACTCATTGCATGTACGAACTCTGTTAATTGTATTTTATTCGTTCCTTGTTTTACAATGTGTGATAAAAAAGCATTGACATTAGTATAACTGATTCCACTTATTTTCTTCATGGTATTGTTTGACTATTTATTTGTTCTATATATTCCCTGCTAGATTATTAAATGCTGTATATTTTATCTGCTTTCATATTATCCGACTTTATTCACGGAATTCCCTATGTATCACCTTTTCATCTTAATTCTCTTTCAGTCTGCTGAGCTAGCTATTCACGACAGGCCAAGTTTTTAAGTAGCCACCTTTGTTATCTGTGTGGGGACGGCAAAAAAAATCGGTGTTTAAAGCATGTATATTTCACCAGAAACATAGATATACTAACACTGATGTCCCGTTTTCGATATTTTGTTCAAATTGATATATTTTTATAAAAGAGCTATGTTTTCCAAAAAAGTGTATTTTTTGTGGATTGCTTAAAGTCAACGGCCATCTGTTGTCGATTTCCAGAGGTCACGAATCCGTTTTCTATTCGCAACCTGTCTCCAATTGTATAGAATTCTGCGAAAGCCAAGATAGTATTTCAGATTTTCGCGAATTTGAAACCTGATTGGAACCTGATTCAGCTGAACATTATGGTAGGGAGCGTTATCAAGAATTAATACACTGCTTCAGAGCAGAGGAAGAAGATGATCTTTTACCCATTTTTTGAAATTGCTGTAATTCGTGTCACCGTGATAGTCTCCAGTTTACTGCTGCGATTTGAAACACAAATAAGCTGTAGGAACGAAACCATCTTCTCCTCCTGCGTGAACAATTATTAATCTTTGTCCTTTCGAAACTAGGGCAAAGATTCCTTTCAGTGCATCATCACTCCATTCACATGGTGTATGTGAGCTATGTATACATATCTAGTCATTGTTAACAATATTCGTTTCAAACTTTGTTTCTGTGTTTCTTTATTTGTCGCAAGTAAGAAATTATTTGTGCTCTGATTGATTGACTTCCATTAAAATTTTGCGATTGTTTCTCGTCTTCTTTCATGTAAATCCAATTCGAAGCAGGATTTTATGCAATGTTGATTTACTTCCCTGAAAGTTATTAGTTGATTTTAACTTCAACAGACATTCTTTCAGGGTAGGCCTCATTTTCTGTAATATAAAAATAATTGACGGTGCGTCGAACGACACTCTCATTAAACAAATCAAATACAGATTTCGTGCATTTGCGTTTTCTTTCTTTATGTGGGGTCGAAATAGTACATTATGAAACGATGATGTAATGATGGGTACACAATTGATACACGATACGGATTAATACACGAGTGTGATATTACGATACGAGCGAGGTACGAGTGTGTATCGTAAACATCACACGAGTGTATTAATCCGTATCGTGTATCAATTGTGTACTTCTTCTACAACTTTTTTATGTTAAACTTTAACAATGAATCGTTTCGTGGCAGTTGACGTGCAGAATTCAACCAAGGCCACCTAGCCGACAGCTACCTTACCTGCCGCAAATGGCGTTGGTTTTCCAGTGCGAGAGAATACGAAAGTTGCTCTTACAATAATTCCCAGGTCACCATTTTCGCTTTTTCTCTTATTTTTGAAGGTGCCAACTTCTCATCTGATTCACTAGACATCTCAAACTAACGAATTGACCGGTTTTAAAGGACGAACACACGGCAGCAACATATAACACACAATAACTTGCGTTCTGATCTTGACGTCTGCCAAATGTTCCCTCTACCACTACCACTGCGCTAGTCAAATAGGATCAAAGTGAAATTACGAACCAATTTATTTTATATAATACACCACTTACAAATTACTGATAATAAAATAAATTACAACTGATAAACATAATATAAACTTAAATGCAATTTTAATGTACACAATAGAAGCAAACATTTACTAGAATGATTCTCAAAGATGAATGAAGTCTCAATACTTGGTTTGCAAGCTTCTCTGTGAGTGGTCCAAAACCTGTATCATAATGAAATGTGTATCGTAATGAGTATCATTACGCAACGGGTTGCAGCCATCAAATGAGAGAATAATACAATGGGAGTAGAAAAACTAACTACTAGCTCTTCATTTCCAGAATAATGCGACGAACTGTTCTCTTCGACACCCGTTGATTCAGCTACCCTCTTTTGCACAGCTCGAAGGCATTTCACGTCTTCTTCTGCTTCTTTTTTCGTTTATTTAATTATATTGGCCACAATTTCTCGTGTTTGGTTGTGATTTCGTTTCCGCTTAATTTACTCAAATGCGGTGCCTTGACGTTAAAAACACAAAGAGAACAACAAACACTACACAACAATCACAAGGAGCACGGATTCTATGACGGAGTGTCGCAACGAATACTGATGCCCTGTGTGGCCTTGCGCCTGCAGTGAGACACGCCTCAGGGCCATGTTTTCCGTTCTGGAATATACGTGAACTACCCCTTTATCGCGCGCTGGCACAACGCCCTCTAGAAATCTAAATCTTGATTCAAGATGGCGTTGGTTGGCAGCACACGACTCAACAGGGCTCCCCTTTCGGAGGTGAGATTCGAGCAATGGACTCGTCCGAGCTACTTGCGCATCGCTAGCCCGACGGCCACGAAGAAAACATCAAGCTTTTGTGTCATGAAATTAATAAATAAAAATGTTGGAAATCTTTTGGGCAATTTAAAAAAAACTGCTGGGTTCTTATTTATGGAACTGCACAACCAATATGCAGACCATCGATTAACCAAGAAATGTTCTTTCCTGGTTTCCTGTCATTTTTGGTCCACAACTTGAGAAGATGCTGGACATGTTCCTTAAGGATTCTCACGGAGAAAGCTTTTTCTGTTATTTCAGCAACAGTTTTAGCAATTTATTCCCACCTTGCGGCGTCTTCGTATGGATTGGATCCCAGCACTTGCCTCAAAAAGCACAAATCGTCCTTCCCCGTAAATCGTAGTCGAGAATTCATGGCAAATCAAAAATACGCTATCACGCTTATGGCTCCGTTAAAATCGCACGAAGTAAACGTGGCGGCTATACGTAATTGCCAGCTATACGTAATATTGTTGTGCGAGCTGTGTGCTGGTTGTGCGAGTTAAACATAAACGAATTGTGAAATAGTGACTAGTTTAAGCTGAAGTAGATACGCAAAGTGAACTTTGAGTCCTGCCGACCTCGCTCAAGTGTTAGTATATATTGAAAAGGTCAGTCAGAACAACTCGAGTGCGAAAATATAACGCAGTCCAAACCGGCAAAAGCAGCCCATCACATCTGGGCATAGTTTTTACACAACCGTCAAGGTATAAATTCTAAGTATAAGCACGTACTGCTGCAAGAGCTGTCCGAAATGCATCAAGGATGAAGAGAGCGCAGTGAAATGCGATAGATGTGCCAAATGGGAGCACAGTGCGCCGGACTCACAAAAGGAGAGTTCGACATTCTTGGACGCAGGATCTGTAGATTAATTTGGGTGTGACAACTGTAAAACAACAGTGCTCTCGTACCAAAACGAGGAAATAATAAAGAATATACAAGAAAAGATGGACCAAACTATGACATTTATAACCACACAACTATAACAAAGAATTACAAATAAAGTACAGGAAGCTGTAGCTAAAGAACTAAAAGAGTTAAAGGAGGCCACAGCAACTGTAACCAGACCTATGGTAATTCAAGAAAAGAAAATGACAGATGTAGTAGAGTCAGAAACAGCAAATAATCGATAAGGACACTTCTAGGACACTCTCTTGACATGGAACGAATCATACGCAAAAAACAAGACGTGGAAAAAGATGAGAGCTGGGCTCACAAAGTGGAAAATTACGGAAACAAACAGAAACTAACCGGACAAAGGTCTAAAGGACCGGAACCATTCATAACAAAGGCACCTGAACGAAATATAGGAAAAGTTAAAGGCGCGAGAACGGAAAATTGCATCATACAGGCAGTGCCACGTAAGGCATGGCTGATACTACATAGCAGCACCACACCTGAAGAGGTCGTCCAGTTATTACGTGATAATGAGATATCAAAAGAGATAGAATGTAAAGAACTACCGGTGAAAGGTAGAAATAAAACCTTCAAACCTAGAAAGGGACACACGCCCCAAATCTCTGGCCGGACGGTATCGGGATACGACCTTTTCGCCTCGTCAGGAAACAGAAGAGTTTTGCATGTCAGGAAAAAATTAAGTTAAAAACCAATTTCAAAATCCTTCAGAGCACCCCATATACGAACCAGCAACGGAACAAGATACTCCTATGGAACACTGAAGCGCATCCAAGATACTTCTAGACGACTTCTTCCAGGAATACATGGTATGCCTTGTAGAACTTGCCATCTGAAACCAATCTTTTCACCGTTCCGAGTAATATCCTCTGAGCAGATTCAAATGATCAACACAAGGATCTGCACAATAACCTGTATATATTACCAACCGAACAACCCAGCAAACCAAATTTTAGAGGAAATAGGCAACATCCTAGGAACAACAGACCCCAAAAAGCCACTGATTCAAGCGGGCGACCTAAATTGCAAGATCGACATACCAAGTCACAAAACGGATTTTGTAATCAACTCACTGGAAGAAGTATTGACCCTAGTAACCGAAAAGACATGATCACGTACATCGCCCCAAATGGGAGAAGCGCTATTGACCTCGTGTTCAGAAACAAGAAGACAATAAGTCCAATGCACTTTAAGACGCTCACTGTGGCGGTCAGGATACATCTACTTGTCGAAACCGGATTCATCGTGACATTAAAATACCCAACAGGAACCAACATCACCCTGCCCCACTAGGAAAATGGATACAGGGAAACTTCAAGAAGGGAACCTCCTCAGCATCATGCGGTTCATCCAAGATGGGAAGATAAATGAGGCAGAAAATAACCTAAACCAGCGAATACAGAATTCCATAAGCTATGCTACACCATTGCGGCGCAAAGCGAAGCCATGGTTTGCCGAAGATTGCTACAGGTTGAGGAGAGCGATCCTAATGGACCTCCACAACACAAGAACGGATCCATCAACAGAAAATCTGTCCAGATATGTGAAATCGGACAGACTTTATAAGGAACTAGTCAAGCGGAAGAAAAAGGAATACCAAGAACTGTTGGATACAAGGAAAATTAAGGAAGCAGATGAACAACCTTTCAAAATTCTGAATTCAAAGAAACTAAAATTCCCGAGAGACATCCCCATTCAGACATTGGAAATCCAGGCCGAAGAGACGTGTCCGCAGAGCAGTAAGAAAGAACCCACCGATCTCACGACAGTAACAAAGAAAGAATTAGAAGGCGCAATAAACTGCACAAGAAACAGAAAAGCCTGCGGTCTGGGTAACACCTTCAATGAACATCTGAAACAGGCGGCACCAATGTTTGAAGAGATATAGCTATCTCTACTGAATGAATGCATTAAAAAAGGGAAAATTACGGACAGTTGGAGGATATCTACTGTCAAAATGCTGTATAACGGTAAAGGAGACAGGGGAGACCCGAATGCATATCGAAGAATCGCATTGGTATGCGGTCTATTCAAGGTACTTACCCGTATACTTACACAAGGCTAACGAAACTAGTGGATTCAACCATACCAGACCAACAATGCGAATCCAGGGGAGGAAGATCCACCCTGGATGCTGTAAGAGATCTGCAGCGAGAGACAGAGCAAGCACTCGGCACACCAGGTGGAAAGCTACATGTAGTGTTCATAGACTTTTCAAAAGCTTTCGACCTGCTCAATCGCGAACTGCTAGTCCAGAAGCCAGAAGCCATGATAGGAGAGACCCACTATATAACAACCATGGTGAATCATATCTTGTCAAATAATAGCATATTAATTCAAGACAACATTTCAAAGTCAGCAGCAATGGTGCAAACCAACGGAATGCTTCAAGGGCACCCAATAAGCCCGCGCCTATTTAACATAGCAACAGCAGACATAACACAAGCCATCAATTGCAACACCAATATTTACATTTAAAGAGATGATACGGCGATCACCGCCACAAGCTGCGAAGACTGGCAAGACTCTTTGGACAGTATAGCAGACTGGGTGGAAAGAAATTACCTAAAAATAAGTGAAGAAAAGACGGTTTGCATGGTCTTCAGGAAAAGAGGAAAAATTGCTAAAGCACAGGAAGTAGCATTAAATGGTAAAATTTTGGACACTTTTAGTAGCTTCAAGTACTTAGGGATCATAATGCAAACCAGAGGTTCCATATACACGCTACATGTAATGGACAGAATAATCGCAGAATCCAAAGCAATGAATGACATTAAAGACCCGAGATGTCACTGAACGCAGCCTTACGGCTGTTCACAGTTGAGGCTGTCGGGTAATGACAACTGACATTTCTGGCGAATTTTGAATTATTGATTGTAAGTGGAATAAGTGGGACCTATCTTATTATATATTTTTTAAGAATGTTCCTTACATCATGTCTTTCCATTTTGCAAAATTTCAAGAATAAACAAAAAAATGGCAATAAATTCATTTGGCTCATACTGATAAATTAATGTAGTTGGTAGTCACAAATTGATTTTTTTTCTTCTTCTGCGACACGTCAGGTAATATTAATTACATCTGAATCCTTAAAAGTCAGTTAATATTAATTACATCCGAACGCCTCAACTGTAATTTTTAAAATTGTAAATTAATTAAAGTGGTTAGGCGGAAGAGCAGGCCTTAAGGCCTGAGCCTCGCCACAAATAAAGACAATTTTATTATTATTATTATTATTATTATTATTATTATTATTATTATTATTATTATTATTATTATTATTATTATTATTATTATTACGGCTATTCAGCAACTCATTTGGGAACACCTCAATGTAAATAGCCTGAGAATAATAGAGAACGTAAAAGCGATATTCAAAAGCCAATATCTAAAAAGAGTGATGAGTATCTCGAAATTCACACCATCACGCCTCGTCTACGAGCTAACAATAGAGCCCTTATTTATAGAAGACTTACGATACAAGATGCTTCTGCCGTCTTTACAAATCTACAAAATATTGCTAATGGAACTACAGCAAAAGATGGGATTTGGTTGGACTTTTATTCTACTGACGCAAAGATCATTTACGAGGGGGAAAGAGCAAATTACGAACTGCGACATACGGTGACAAGATTGGCAGGGCATGGTTTTCATTTTAAGGTGTGTGCAACTGAACAGTATCATGAACCAAGTGAAGACTGCGTATAAACGCTTTGGCAAACTGTATCGGAGATACCACGTAATGACGTGCGAAAATAGAGTCACTAACATCAACAAATTCTTCTCTGAAGAGTAGCAAATCACAGCAAATTTTTGCGCTTTTCTTATTTATATTGTGGTGTCTAGCGATTGGTTCGTGCGGTTACGACGTCATTCAGATCAATAACATACAACCGGGAACCGGGGTGCGAAAACTCTCTTTGCATTGATAAACGAACTCTACATTTGATTTGTTTCCATTGCTTTGATAATTTAGAGAACGCCATTTCAGTAAATGAGTAATTCCATACTGAACTTATAAATATATTCTCTTCTCAACTACAAGAATAGTATCAGATAATAACAATTAAAGAGATACCAGATTTTCTACAGAATAATCTAAGCTCCCAGATCTGTGATAATTAGTAACACACTCGCGATGGCGACACTTCAAATCAATATCGCCATCCAACTGATGGTGGTCTGAGTTGTTCTCCATCAAATGCAACTGCTGCCTGTTAATAGCGTGCTTGAGGTAGTTCCTTCCGTACAAATCTCGCGCATATGCGCCCGGGTTAAACGGCGAGCACAACCACAGGCCCAGGAGCCTGACTCTCGTGGGTCTTGCAGGCAAATCGGGCGGCAGGGCGAACGCGGGCTCCGTCGCCAAAGGGGCCACGTCGAACACTCTGCGCAAGACCTCGAAAACCCTCGCGCCTTCCTCGCTGCCGTTCACGCGTGCCTTTAGCCACAGATCTATCCCGCCCGCCACACGCAGCACGCCTCGCGGGTGCCACGGAAGCAGGCTCGCCAACTTGACGGCGCCCAGCACGGCGCCGTGGCTGAGGCTGTAGCGCAGTTGGTGCCGGCGGGCGAACTCGTCCAGCGCCTTCAGCGCCTCGGCCGCTTCCCGCAGGCAGCACTGGGGCACCTGCAGGCCGCTCAGGGAGCTGCGCCAGCGGGGGCAGTCCATCGACACCTGCAGGAACAAACGAGGGGCGGATGCACGCCAAGACTTCAGTTTGCGAATTCGTTATTCTACTTTGTATTCTTAGCGAATCGTAGCTGGCACGCTCTTTATTTGATGAAGAGCAGTGTCGACTGTTATACTCAGCCATTCCACACGAAACAACCTACGTGTGCGTGTGTGAGCAAGAGTCAGCGCTAGTCGAGCTGCCTGACTTTAATGACCAGGTCATTACTAAGTGTCATGAGCCTGGCTCAAAAGAAACAGTGAACTTAATAGCAATCTATGTTTTGTGTGTTAGTGTTTCTTCTTCTTTTTTTAATGTTTCAGACTATTAACCAATGAAAATGTGTAGAATTATGTAGCAGATATAAGTCTAGACATGTGTGGATTGTAAGTAGAGTAAAAAAGGTTCGTTGTAAGACTGTAACCCCGTGCAAATGCATTGAATCTGGGGCGGGTTGGGAGAGGCACCTCCTGGCAAGTGAAGCGCGTGGGCGGCCGCCCGGGGAGGAGCACTCGGTCCACGTTCCAAGCGGTCGCGAGGGCGCGCCACGCTGCCCGGCGCTCTCGCTCCGCCTCCGCTGCCCGCTCGCCAGGGCTGCGGCCCTCCGCGCCTGGAACGGGTCAAGAGGACACCCGCAGGCAAAGCAAACCATCGGCCATCGCACCAACCGTCGTATCCCACTTTTAACGTCCCCTCACAAAATCCTAAAGGAGTTGGATACGGAGACAAAATTTGTTGCAGTAGCACTCAATTTACTGAAAACAAGAACCTGTCGATTGCATCATATACCAAAGGAGTAAAAATGTGTTTTCAGTTTCCAACTCCTTTAGGATTTTGTGAGTGACATTAAAAGTGAGATGCGATCATTCGTGGGGTGGCCGACGAAATGAATTATATCACAATGTAACCACCTGTCTCCATTTCTTTCCCATCCTTCGGCGTCGTCTCCTCGGTTTCCTTTCTACTCTCTTTCTCCTCGTCGTCCTCGGCCGGGTCGTTCACGTGGAACAAGGAGTCGGGACACGCCAGAACAGTGACGTTCCGCATCTTGAGGCGCAGAAACCAGTCAGTGAAAAGGACGGACGTCGGCAGAGAGTCGGAGAACGGGACCTGTTCGACAAAGCACATAAGCTTCACTTCATAACGTTGGGGTGAATGGTAGACTAAGAGGCATGAGGAATCGGCAGAATCCTCAGTACAGGTATCTCAAGCGAGTGTGTTCATCACATTTTCCCATGAAGAACTGAAGATACGATATTCTCGAGAACTTCTTTACATCTTAGATTGTCGATACGCCTCACAACTCATCTCGAGAACCCATAGCAAGATGATTACGTTATCAGCCTACATTTTTGTTAAAATTTTATTTAACCATCGTTGGGCTCCATTTCCTAGTAACAGGTACTCTATACCATTTACACCACAGTTTCATGTATTCGTTTTACTTTCTCGTATTTATTACATAGAAAAAGAAAATTACGTAATGATACAGGAAAAACGACCCGATTTTTTATGGAAAAGCGCGTTTTGTAGGGCCCGAATACCGAAAAGGTTAATTTTTAACTCTCCTACATGTAGTATAGTAAACTAGCAAAACACCCAGCATTGCCCGGGGTTTCTTCGTATCAATCCTTGTGAAAAAGAAAAAGATACATTTTATAAAAAAAACACGATATTCGACATTATTTTTAATGTACTTGGTCCAAATTTTAATAAAACACAATAATGTTCTATAATCTTATTTTATAGTACATTACTTTTTGATTAAAAATATTTCTATTATATTAATATATACTAAAATATTACTATTGATATTAGCATCCTAAGACCATGTAATCCAGATATTGTTATTTTTTCTGACTCACTAGCAGTTCTATCCTCCATTCGAAACACCTCCCTTACGTTGCCACTACCAAAATCGATTACCACAGAACCACATACGCCATCTTGTAGAGCGATTTAATTGCTAATTAATTACGCAAAAATTAATTTTTTTGCTCTTCAAATTTTTGCGTAATTTATGGTGAGCTAGCGGAAGATTACGCTGAATCTACCACAATTAGTTACCACAAAACCAAATATGCCATCTTCAAGAGCAATTTAATTGCTAATTAATTATACAAAAATTAATTTAATTGCTCTTCAAACGTCCGAGGAATTAATTAAAAACTAGCACTTCCGGTTTCTGCTGGCACTACCAAAAACGATTACCACATAACCACATACGCCATCTTGTAGAGCGATTTAATTGCTAATTAATACGCAAAAATTAAATTAATTGCTCTTCAAACTTTCGAGTAATTAATTGTGAACTGCCGGGCGCGCCTGCAGCAGGCGGCCGACCGGCCAGCCGGCTGGTCGACCTGCTGGCCGCATGACGTCACGGGTAAGGGTAGCCAGCGAGCGCGCCAGAACACCGGCGCGGCCGTTCGCTCGGCTGACAAATTTAAATGAAATACACGGACAGGGCGGGTGCTCACTTCGATATTGAAAACATTTGTTCCATTACTATTTGACTCCTGTTCTCAAATGTTGACTGATTTTTTTAGGTCATCTCATATGTTTGTTGACCTCATGACATTGTTGACAAGAAATATCTATATTCATATTCCTTTAAAATATTAAATTTCAAACAATCTGCCATCCCCTTTTCCAAATAGTCTTCCTTATGTCTTAAATACATGTAATGACAGTGTTGTCGAAATATTTGTTTTTTGAAATCACTGTAGCTTTAACTAATTGGAGTTGATGTACGTAATCCACAAAATAGAGATCTGGTTTGAGCTCTGATAAGGTCAATTAGGCATTGGTGAATCGTTGACAATGTTGTAAAGTCTTAACAAATAAACCAATTTTTTCAAAGAACTAGAAGAATTAAAATCTTCACTGCTGTGAATCTAGTAATATATTAATATGAGTAAAGTAAAAATATAACCAAAAATATACATAAAAATGAAAGCCAAATATTAAATTAAGTATTAAATATATTGGCCTTTTTTAGAGAGCGGTAAGTAGAAATACAAAAAATATGTAATTACATTAAAATCCGGTCTCTACTAATGAGGACCTACAAAAATCAGTCAACATTTGAGGAAGGAGTCAAATAGTAATGGAACAAATGTTCCAAAGAGAATATTTACTCTCCATAATAATTAAATATCGACACATGTCCACAGAGGCGTCGATCGCATTAGCGATTTAAAACTAGCAGATGCTACAAAAAATTTCAAAAATTCAAACCTTGATTAATAAATAATATTACATGGGTAATGTTTTGCGATATAACCCGACACAATTAAAACAATACAGTTTCAACAAAAACTTGTGACTCGATATCACAGTTGTTTAACGTACTACGATTGAATCAATTCTTTTCCAATTTACCGTACACGCTTATGGTCATTCAGCGATCATCTGCAATGTACTTGGAGGACCTTCATGAACATAACAAAGTATTAGCATAATTTTCAATATGGAAGTCAGCTCTCGGGCAGTTCGTGTATTTCATTTAAATTTGTCAGGCGGGCGGCGCCGGAGCAATTAAGCAAGAGAGAGCAATTAATTTAACGTTTGCGTAATTAATTAGCAATTAAATCGCTCTATAAGATGGCATATTTGGTTTTGTGGTAACTAATTGTGGTAGATCCAGCGTAATCTTCCGCTAGCTCACCATTTATTACGCAAAACATTGAAGAGCGAAAAAATTAATTTTTGCGTAATTAATTAGCAATTAAATCGCTCTACAAGATGGCGTATGTGGTTCTGTGGTAACCGTTTTTGGTAGTGCCAGCGGAAACCGGAAGTGCTAGTTTTTAATTAATTCCTCGGAAGTTTGAAGAGCAAAAAAATTATTTTTTGCGTAATTAATTAGCAATTAAATAGTTCTAAATAGTAGCGTATGTGGTTTTGTGGTAACTGATTTTGGTAGTGCCAGCGTAAGAGGGGTCAAGTTTTGTGGGTACTTGATACCGAAAAATGGTTGTGTTTGGTCACTCGCTGTTTGTGATCTAAACACTTAAGTTTCGGTAGGTGTTTGAGGTTTTAAGGAGAATTTGAAAGAAAAGCTTTTGGAGGCTGTTTGGGAGGAGGAAAGTGAAGGAACTTTAGAACGGTTTGGAAGAAGTGTTTTCAGGTGAAGGATATGATCTTCGATACCTTTGATTACTCAAAATAAAGTTACTTTATACATTTTTGTAACATAAACACTTACAACTACTGAGAGGTCAGTTGCTTCGGTACAGCGCCTTCCTCTTGTGTACAAAGCGGTGTGTTGACGTGACACAGCCCTAACATCCTTTAGCCCATGATAATGGGGGAAATTTCAGAGTTTGGTGTCATTCATGTAACAGGGTGGTTTCAGAAAGATGTATTGGTAATTTCTTAGTGGTTCTAATTGATATAATGAGACTAATTGAGAGAGAGAGAGAGAGAGAGAGAGAGAGAGAGAGAGAGAGAGAGAGAGAAGGGGCTGAATGTCATGGTTTGTGAAAATATTGGGTACATATTCCGTGATAAGAGTGTGAATGACGGCGGTGAAAGAATTTGCATTTATTAATTTGTATTCTCAGTGATAACGATCGTTGCAACCCGCCTGCGGCAGGCGGCCGTCGGCAACCGACGCGACGTCTGTGGCGGATCCCGCCCTCTTCGCCACCGCATCCTCCACACTCACGAGCCCTTTGGGTGCCCTGCGCCAAAACTGAAATGACCGTTTCAGACTCACAGGGTCTTAAGACTCTTTAAGTCGATCGAGGAATATCAATTTTGGAGAAAATGTTCTCAACAATTTTGCCGTTAGCTGTAGCCGCAAACGGATGGACCGGCGGACAGATGGTTTGCTGTTAATCGATTTTTCGGTATCAAGGACCCACAAAACAAGGATCTTGACAACACAATAATTTAGAGGAAGTAATTTACTATATATAGGGACAAGATTTATCCACTTTTATTACTAACAGGGCCCGGTATTAAAGAGCTTTCCTATCGAACATTCGCCTTTTTCCGGCCCACGATTACTATACTTTCTATTGTACGCAATAAGGGCGACAAATCAAAACTAGTTGTGCTAAAACAGCATGCACTTTCTCACCTTAGTAATGGTTATGTAATACTATTTATACCATAATTTCTCTCCTAATTAACACATCTCAGTTTTAATTTTTGTAAAACTCATTTGAAATTGTGGAATATTTGGTGCGTAAATTAAATAGTTTCAAACAATAGATTTATAATAGATTCAAACAATAGATTAAAATATTAGTTCATATTAACGAACAAAAGGCAGCCGTCATTATCAGTGCGGCGTCACAATGTGTTACAACTAGCAACGATGACCGCTATTTGTATGGGATACACATTTTGCCAATTAACGTTGTTTATACCACTAACACAAAAATGAAAATGAATAGAAAAATATAATATTTTTATAATAACCAAAGTTGCTCGGTTTTTATTTGTATTACTTTCATTTCCACATTTTATTAAGCAAAGCGAAATCATCTATTCGTTTTCCCATTTAACACTATTAAAGGACGCAATTTAAAGAAAACCATATAAATATAATAATAATAATAATAATAATAATAATAATAATAATAATAATAATAATAATAATAATAAAATGAAATATGAAACAAATACTACAATGATACAAATTCTAACTGACGCACAATTACCATTCATTTTACGACCACGAAGCGCAATTGGGAATAAATTGGAAGCGGGAGACTGTCGCCAAATTACGCAAAAAATACTTATATTTTAAAAAAATTCAACGACCTTATGTTACGATCTGTTTTTGACGAACACCTTTAATTAAGAAAAAATTGTATCTTCATACTTGTAGTTGTAGGAAGTCGACTAAAAACATCCAATTGATTAAAAACGTTTTGCTGTCACACTAATTACGAGCCGGCAACCCGGCGCCCCCTCCTGGCAATTCGCTGCACATGTTCATCCCGGCCGCGCGTCGGAAGCCATAAATGATGTGATCATCGGCTGCAGTGCCAGTCCGACGCCTTCCATTTCTATGGCAACATCACTTTAATGGCCACAAAAATTCCCATGGGTGTTCGCAGCCCCTTGAATTTGAAACTGATATTTTAATTTTTTGGGAGGGAGGATACTTTACATGAAGCCCCTGGAATATTCTCAAAATTAAAAAAAAATGGCTACAATGTCTTTGATTAAACTTTGTTATTGGTTAATGCGAAAGATGTTTAAGAGAATGGCGTAGGTCTCATGTTAGTTAAAAACCCTCCCCCGAGAGCCGCTTCTCAAAGCTAAAGGAAGCCACCCGCTACGCTCTTTGTTCTCCATAAAATGACATTTCCAGCACCGCGACAAATCCAATTAAGAGAATTCACTAGATCCCAGTTCCCTAATCCCTTAGATCGTGCAATAACTCGATCACAGTGACAACAGACAGCTGACGCCCTCCCCCAATTTTTCCACTTGACGGCCGTGAGTGCATAACGACCAATTAAGAGCCTACGAAAAGTAGGTCACTACGGGAGGGATCGCCCTTGGTCAATCCACGAATTGCGATATAAACTTATATCGCAATATTAGCGATATAAATTTCTAAAATTCTGAGCACAGCCCGATAGTACACACGTGATCAAGCAACGGCTCATTGAAGGAGTGGGAAAGAGCACAGCGAAGAAGTCGCGGGTGAGAGAGGACATATTGTGCCTATACTAGGTTTTTCGTAACGTGGCATCTGAGGGTAGTATCTCCAAGATGGAATTGGGCATTCTTTGCGCCTTTCTCGGTTCTGCTGCAAGATGTCGCATGATCGCGACCGTATCAAGCAGTGCTGCAAATCGAGCGACTCTAACGGCACGACCGAGAAAGACGCGAAAAGCCGTGCCATATTCCACCTTGAATATACTACCCTCACATGCTTGGTTAGTAAAACCCAAGTATATACGGCAGAAGCAACACTGGGTCATTAGGCCGCCGAGGTAAAAACACTGCTAGCCTCTGTTACGCCGAGGCACTTTGTCAAAATTTACTCCGCCCAGAGAGGACTCAGTCACCGTAACATTTTTGGAAATCGTCATGTACAGACCAACGCATATTCGGCAGAATATGACTAGTCCATACTTGCCCGTCTAAACAATCTGATGATGAACTTTAATCGGCATTAATTCCGATTTGCGAGCGAGTCACACCGGCGTCCGAAAGACAATTGCAGAGGTGCACTGCTTGCCATTCTCGGCAGCATTAATACGGGGAGGTGACGTTTGACGGCCTCACTCGGCGTGTACTTTCACAACGAGAATGTTCACGTGCCGCTGACCTGATGCCTTCACGAGATTAACGCGGGGACGTGTCCACTGCTTGGCAAGCACACGCCTCCGCTGGACGGGACGTCGTCTGGACTGAGCAACCCGGACAGCACCCTTTACGGCCCTGCGAATATGCAATTCTGCGAAGTGAAGCAACACCAAACTCATCACTGTAGGTCCTGTCCGTAGTCAAGGAACTGTAAATTTTCCGGACAGGGATCTGAATTAGTTTGCGGCAATTCGTTTTGTAAAATTCAATTTAAATAAATGTGTTCCCGCCGCTTTGACGGGTAACCCTTGAAATCATTCATAAGCATTTGATTTCAAGTAGCGCAGTAAGCATTTACATCCCTTCGACACAGAGTAGCCCACCTTAAAGATTCTCATCGCCGGAACCGGAAGTCATGTTCGTATACGCTTGGCGCCCATTAATAAAAATTCAGTGTGTGCGGCTTGAAATCCAATGCGGTTTCAGACACACGGCGTGTGCGACGATAGTCACCAAGACGTGATGACAGACAGATGCAGGTCACTGCAGTATTTGTGAAGAGAATCCACGAATAATTTTTAGTTATGCCAGAATTATTAAACGACTGACTTAATGGAATATGGAACGGTTTGCTGGGGTCCGTAAATAAAGTGACAACGTGAAATTCTGAATAGAATACTGGAAAGAACATATACTCGTAATCTAACTTTCCAAGAAACAGGAAGAAAGTAGAATGGAAATCATCATGAGGGTTAAAGCAAGACTGTGCCTTATGCCGGATATCCAGCATGGAAAAGTATCACTGTCAAATTTCATACACCCACGTACTATAGTTAAGGGGATCACAAAGTACAGTTGAGGGCTCAGAGAACAGCCGTTGGAAAATTTTCCTTTACTTACAGAACTATTATGAACAGGAATAAGTCTTCGAACCCTTTCCTCTATCTGATCAAAGTTTAAGTATTTAATAATAGTACATATTATTAATTTATACCTTAGGAAGATATTTCTGATTAGCATTGCGGTAGAAACATTAATTGTTCGACTACATTAGTAATATTTAATGATACGATATTCATTAGGATTCAAACAAAGTACAACTACAATAAAGAATAATGTAACACGTGTGCTGCAGTCCACTCAACCACAGCCGACTATTACTACATAATATTCGTCTACACAGACATATAGTATTCTATGTCTATGGTTGGCTACGATTAAACTGAATGTAGACCCACGTGATTTCGCCACTCCCACCAACTCTCAACCAATCGTTTTACTCGCGCCACCCAGTGTTCACCATGCCAGGTGTAAGATTGAATGAATGAAAATGAGAAGGCTCGATTTGGGGTTGCAGAATGTAATAGGTGGATACGATTTAGAAATACGCGGAAGGCAAGTAGGCAGGCTTAGGGGCGCGCCCTCACCTCGCGCAGCAGCCGCATGGAGACGACGAAGGGCCCGCGCACCTGGTCGCAGCGCATGCAGCCCAGGTGGGCGTGGCTGTGTCCGCGGGCGACGCGCAGCGCGTAGCGGCGCAGCAGCGTCTGCGCGCAGCCGGCGCTCCAGCGACCGCGCGGGTCGCGCACGGCGCCCGCCACCACCGCCCCGGGCCACGCCCCCAGACCCCGCCCCGCGCCGCCGCCCGCGCGCTCCGCCAGCAGCAGCACCCGCTGCACCAGGCGCGCCAGCCGCGCCGCCCCGTCCACGCGCAGCGCGTCGCGCGCCACCAGCACCAGCGGCGTCCACGCGCCGCGCACCAGCACGTTCAGCAGGCGCCCCGTGGCTCTCGCCGTCGGCTGCCCCAAAGGAGGCGCTCCCATATATATATATATATATATATATATATATATATATATATATATATATATAATGACCTAATGGTCATGTAACCATTTAGTTTTGTAAAGACGATGCCAATTTGAATCGGGCGCGCAGGAGGGACAGGAGAGTCAGACGAACGGCTCCGGGGAACGAGTCGCGCGGGGCGAGAAGAGACGCGGGCATAACGAGAGAAGGAAGAGAGGGTTGATGATGGCGGGCACGGGTGAGGTGAGGTGCATCAATTACGGAAGCGTAATCGGTGAGCATCGGGGAATATAGGCGGGGAGAAGTAGTGACAAGGAAGTGAATAGTAACTAAAGACAGTGGATAGTAATATTAGGTCGAGGGAATTGTGACATAAACATTCGCGAGTGATAAATAATCGAATGAAAATGGAAACACGTGGCGAGCGAGTGCGCGTGGGCCATCAGCCATGGGCAGACCAATAGACGAACGATTTTTAAGAAAACGCATGGTCGTAATGATACTGAGCTCGCACAATAACACCGAAAGCGTGTGACCGGACAGCAAGACACTGGAGTCGGAGCGGCAACCACGTAAACCAGCCAACGGCAACGCGAGGGGCCCCCACGCCACGCGGTGGTGTGAAGGCCTTGAACAAAAGCAGCCGTGTTCCTGCGCCAGGAGAGTGGAAAACACAGGATGAGTATCCGGACATAGAATAATTGTAATTCAAGTGAGTTCGGCACAGCCGCGTTGGTCAGAGAGTGCATTAATGGGATAGGGTGTATTGATAAATCATTACATAAATATGGGAACGAGGTAGAGGTTATACACATACGATACTCATAATGATTGCAATAATAATCACAGAATTGATTAGTCAGATACTCATGTATTTATCGGTTTCGGAGTATTCCAGTAATGTATTCAAAATTGGTGTTAATTTATGTTAATGTAATATCATATAAGAATGCAGACTCATGCATGTACTAGTATCAGATTCTCCTTATGTTGAGTTCTATTTGATGAATAAATGTGTGATTAAAACAAATGCCAAAGTAATGATCAATGAACTATGTGAAGGTAGAGAATGCATTAAAAATCACAGCCAACATCCTCCTCATAAAGGCGCTCCCCCCTAAAAGGAATCCCTTGTCCCTTCATCATTTTAGGAACAGCAGATATTGCTATCAAAATTTAATATGTGGTCACTGCCTCATTTGATGATGGGTTCCTAATTGGAAAATTGAGGTAAGTACAGTCACAATATATATATATATATATATATATATATATATATATATATATATATATATATATTGTGACGTTCGTGGTCTGGCCACTAACTTACACGGCGCCCACGCATCTATAGAAGGCGACGGGGCAAATAATAACATCGCAAGAGCAGCACGGAAGAGAGAAAAGGCGCGACCTGGAGGTGGCGGCCAGAAGCAGCGGCGGGGTAATTTCGACGGAGGGGCGGCGCGCATAGGGGTTCTATGACGTCAGGGCCGCATTTATACGGCGGAGCGGCGAAAAGCTGCTTTCTTCTCGATTTGGACGGCGACAAGAGAGGTACTAGTCTTCTTGGTTCAGTCGGCGACGCGCGAGGTACTATTCTTCTAGAGCTAGACGGCGACGAGTGAGGTATTCTTCTGTAGTAAAGACGCGGAGTCGTAGACATTATCACGAGTAATAGTGGAGGAGAACGTTGCAATATTGAGGCGGCGAGAAGTAGCAAGTTAACATTATAACGAGGCCGCATAAAGTAAAGTAAACGTGATTGTGAACAATATCATAGTCAACGCCCTGGTAGGAGCGACACGTGCTGTAACACGCAAGGGACGGAGCTGTACGCGTGCATGTGTCCTGGATCTGGTGGCGAGAGCTTAGAAGACTGGTGCGAAAATCTGGTAAAGGACTGCAGAGACGGCTTCGAGGACATCGGGAAACGCGAGTGGCGGCGCGGCTGGCAGGCGTACAGCTACTTCGACACGACGGCGGTGCGTAACCCGGGAGCCTTGGGCGGCGGCAAAGGTAATTTGTAACGGAGTAAACCAGAGTGGGAGACCGGATTTTAGGAGTGAAATGAAGAACCAGATCATTAAAACTTTTTAAAATCGCCTGAAATTTGTGTCACGACAGCATAAATTTACCTTGTATAGCGGTAATACTTGCAATAGAATTCAATCCAGAAACTGTGTAAATTTTATTAGAGTTCATTTTTATTGTATAAAATTTGCTAACGAGGAAAATATTTAATGTAAAGTAGCAATAAGATATTGAATAGCGTTTCATTGTAATTAATCCCAGGAGTATGGGAAATTTTAGTTTCCATTAAGTTCATAACTTAGCAAAACCGTGCACGGGTGATAGGAGAATCAGACTCGATATAGCGAGCACATTGTTAAGTAAATTTTGTGTTGTGTTGTAAATTTGATTTAATTCTGAATTTGAATGTTAAGTGTGAACAATTTCTCATGCCATATTACAGAATATACTGTCATTTTATCTAATTTTGTGTCTGGGTGTGTAACTTTCTCATACCCCAAAAGATCCTGCCCCCCGAGATATTCAAGCTCGAAAGAGCATTCTATCAGGGCGTTTCCACGAGTGGAGGCGTTACAATATATATATATATATATATATATATATATATATATATATATATATATATATATATATATATATATATATATATATATATATGACATACCAAAAGTGACGGACATTTATTTAGGCAAATAAAGGTCAAAATATTGTAGATATTGCAAAAGACGTGGGTTTCTATGGTGCAGATACGCAGACGACACCGTAGCAACGCGAGTTGCTATGAGACCTGGGAGAGACTGCTGGGAGGTATACACACTGGGGGCACCGTAGCAACGCGAAACGAGTTCTTTTAGAAGCAGATGCAGGGTGCACGGAAGTGATCACAAGGTTATGATTGGTTCTAAAATACGATAATAAGGGTGACGTCAGCGGATGTATCGTAGAGCTGGTCAAAACAAGAGAGAAAAACACAGTTTTGAAGGGTTGACCAGATTGGGAATTAGGGTATTCCGTCTCGAGTCGTGGTGGTGAGCGGATAGCTTGCGCTATTTGTTGAGTTTGAATGATATTTGTGGAACTTATAAAATTTCTTGAGGTTAATTATCAAATCGGGACTTGTGATTTTTCGTGAGAGTGAACATTGAACTTGAACCTAGAATATTTCCGTATTAGGCGTGCAACTGGAACTTGTAAAATTTACGTGTTGTACCATTGCAAACACGGACTTGTAATATTTTCTTGAGTGAACTTAGATTATTTTCGCGGTGCAGTTACAAGACTTGACTTAGAAATTTTACCAGTGAATTGTGAATTGCCAGGTTAGGAGATATAAAATAATATTAGAAGGATATTGTTCTGACTTGGAAAAAGTAATTAGTTTGAAATAGGTGCCCACCTGAGGCGCAAGACAAAGAGTATAGGCAGTGCTTGTGAAGTGGTTGGAAGAAGTTTCGACTTGGACGCTCATCATCGTGGACTTCAACAAGAAGGGAGATCGGTCTGCTCTACGTGGCGACATCGAGCGTGCGAAGAGGCAAGAAAAGATAAAATGTTCTATAACGCTGTTATTGCAATAACGAGAAAAATTGTCATACCTAACGATAATATGTAATAATCAATGATAGCTTGATAACTTTGGCATGCATAATAAATTATAATTCATAATTTGAAAGAAAGCTGATTTTCATTTGCCATTACAGGGAATCCTAGAGTAGACATTTCAGAATTATTTTCAGATTCCTCGTCACTCCGTATGGCTGGCAGATTGAGTAATTGGTTGCGGAGTAAGTAGCAACAATTATTTCATAAGAACCCGTCGACCGAGCTAGCGGGATTTACATTTATTAGTAATATATTCGAAAGTGAGTAATAGATAATCAGGGATTCAAGGGTAAATTTTTCCTAGCGCCCAAATTATTTATAAATTCGGAAAGTGGTTACGAGTAACATCTTTTGAATCTGATCTTCAGGTAAATTTAAAAAAAGCGAAACGTACACGCCAATATAGCGTGTGTACGTTTATATATATGGGGGGGCTTGATTTCTGACGGAATACGATGAAACGGCGTACCGGTACCTCGGAAATAATTATGGATAATTAATTAACTCGGAAATTATATTATGGATAAATAACTATATTAAATTAATAATTAATTTGAGGCGCGTTACAGGACCTAAAATTTTAAAAATCGCCTGCCTTCCCTTTCTTTTCAAGTTTATATTTTCCCTTTTGTGTTTCACAAGCATTTTTGTGAAACCTCATTTCTTTATTAGAGGCTACTTTCTTGCTTACAGAAGTAGTTTATCAAGTAGTAGCAAAAGTTATTGAAAAATGATGTAAATAAATAAAATCAAGAAATCGAACTGAGTGTAGATAAGCGCGAGAAATACATTTGCTCTTCACAGTAGATGGCATTTGGATCTTTTTCCGTAGAATGATAAATCAAGCGCATTCTATGGAGATTATATGAACGAAATGTGACAACTTGGCACACTAACAACTTGGCTCTGAGTACACTAACAGCATCATAACTAGGAGGAGTATTTTGTCTCCATTCGTTCCAGTGAACTCAGATTTCAAATTTTTGGTTTAGACTGTACTTTAACAGAAAATATCTTCTTTAATTATCGCGAAATCAGTCGAACCGGCAATGGCGCGGATAGGTGTCACAGAAACCGTAGATTAAAATTACATTCAACGGCTGATATTAAAATTTCTGAGCGAAAGAAATCGAATAGGTTACTCAGTAATTCTGTGGGGAACATTCGTTATCTCGCATCTCGTAAATATTATTTGAAGCACGTACCATTAAAATGATATTAAAATCGATTAGATCAGCAAAACGTTCATTACAAAAGACGCGAAAAGGTAAAAAATTACTTATAAGTCAATCTCGAAGAAAAATGCAAAAACATTACACAAACATAGGTCATTTCCTTTGGTTATAACAAACAATTAATGTATATACTAAACGACATTTTTCTAAAGTGAAAAGAAAAATATGACATTTCATTAAAATCCGCCTCTAAATCATCACGTAGAACCATGGAACAAGACTTGTATTCCACCATGTTAGAACTTTTTCCGTTCTAAAAATTAAAATCAAAATTTTGACATTAAAACATTAAAATTGGTACACACATTTAAGTTAAAAGTAAAATATTTTCTGCTGCAAAACTGTTTCTTTAAATTAGACACTATACTGCAGAATCATACTTCACAGGATCATTTTTTGTGCGAGTACCGATTTAGTGAGTTATATTAGTGATTGTGCTATCGACCTGGACTACTCTTCGGATTTTGGACTACCTGGCGCCCGGCTTCGTCCCTGGCTTCTCTTCACGGACTTCGGCCACCCGGCTTCATCCCTGGCTTCTCTTCACGGACTTCGGCCACCCGGCTTCATCTGTGGCTTCTCACGGACTTCGGACACCCGGATTCATCCCTGGCTTCTCTTCACGGACTTCGGACACCCGGATTCATCCCTGGCCTCTCTTCACGGACTTCGGACACCTGGCCCTCTTCGGATACTACGACCCGGTACCAACGGTGACCCGGACGTTGACAACGCCCCTGGGACTAGTGGACAACTGAACCGTGATCGACAACGGCACCTCTGGCCTGACTAGGCCAACACTACCAGTGAACCTACAACCAGCTACGGGTGAGAGTTACGAACCTGACTGGTTTAAGAGACTACACTTCTGGTGAAGGACAAACGCCGCGCGGCTGCAGCAGCAGCCGGCAAAAATGGAACCATTGGACAAAAGTCACTTGCCGATAAGGCCAGCCATCACCAGGAAACAAACAATGCACGACGATCGGCGAAAGAATGATCTCACCAACACGAGGGATCAAAAAAGGACAAAACTACTACATGATGCCCGCGGTATGTCAGACAGTGACATGGAAGTAGTGGACGAGTACCCCGCGGAGCCGCGAGGCAAAGGCAAGGGCAAACCCACGCCCAAGGCTGGACAACCAGGCAGCAAGGTTCTAGGAGAGGATGGCGAAACCTACGAATTCCCTACAAAATTCGCGCGCACTCCCCTTCCATCACTACCTCCAATTATTTCTATGAATAATCGCTTCTCAGTGCTTCAGGACCAAGGACAGACAACAGGACCAGGACCTTCCGGTACAACAAACAACCATGATGACAACACAGATGACGCACATGACACTAAAAACCCCATCAGACTGACTTCCGGATTAAAACCCCGAATCGGAGCCTACCACCTGGATCTCAACAAGATCATAGACTGTAAGACCCTTGTGAAAGACCTAAATGAATGGACCAAAAACAGTATTGACGCACGTTGCAACAAGGCCCAATTGATTATACAACCAAAAACAATGACCGCCCACTATAAAGTGGGACAAAGGCTCGAGTTTATTAAACAGGACAGCAACATACGGAAACTTTACTTCTTTGACCAGCCTACCTACTTCTATCACCGTGCAATAGCTACTCCTAGAGAAAAGTTCGTTATCAAAGGATTACCCCCGAACTTAAACACACAGGACCTACTGACTGACATACGCGACACATACAGCTTTCCCATATACCATCTGTCAGAAATGCAGAAAATGGAACAAGACAAAACCATAAGACATCTAGGACTATACGTATGTGAGACGGACAAGGACCTGATACCGTCAATAAAGGAAACAATCAAATATGTGTCATACTATAGTATTAGAATTGACTCCTACAAAAATAATAACAGGATCCCCCGCTGCAACAGGTGCCAACAGTTTGGGCATACCAAGAATCATTGTTCCAGGAAATGGGTCTGCGGCAAATGCGCAGAATCACACGACACCGTCTTTTGCACCAGCACCCTTATAAAATGTGCCAACTGCTCACAAAACCATGAAGCATCCTGGCCCAGCTGTGCAGCTTTCCAACTCGCCAACAACTCCCGACTACAAGCAATCGCCAGACTAAGAGACAGAAATAGTAATCGCACCAACCAGCCCCCACCAGACTTCTCCCATGAATCCTTCCCCGGACTCGACGGCAGAACCTTCGCGGATACTACTGCGAACAGAACTGACAACCAGGATTCTTCGACTACAACTGGCAACAGCACAAGCAACACCCTAAAAGACATCATCGACTTCATCAAGAACAACAATATTACCAGAATCATCCAGATAATAAAAGACATTATCAATATTTTTAAAGGACCCGAGGACATACTCACGAAACTATTGACTGCTGCGACCAAAATATGCGAACTGTTTTAAACAGGCAGAACAACAGACAACACTACTTAAGACTAGCATCCTGGAATGCACAAGGCAGACTACACGACAAAAAAGCTTCAATCAGACAGTTTCTTGACGACTACTCCATCGGGGCACTTCTTATTCAGGAAACCTGGTTGAAACCTAACCAACCTTTCTCCATCCCCAAATTCCTCATATACAGAACAGACCGGCCAATAACCATGGGCGGAGGAACAGCCATCTTAATTCGGAATACGATCCCACATACCATTCTCCCGACTCCCAGTACCTCTTTCGAAACTACCTCTATTCAAATAGGAACAAAATTAGGACCAATCAAAATCGTTTCAATGTATAACAGACCTCACAGCAGACTGAAAGCAGCAGACTTGGACCAACTAACTGACAGACGCACACCTCTATTATAGCGGGCGACTTGAACGCTAAACTGACGAATTGGGGGTGCAAGTACGACAACCAACCGGGACGAGACCTACATAACTACCTCCTAACCAGACCTACCTTAAACCTTCTCGCACCTCAGGAACCTACCCACATGATAAACGACGAACCAAACGACATCCTCGACCTTGTAATCCACTCCACATCCATCATCGTCACGAACCCCTACCCCCGGCACGAGCTAATATCCGATCATCTACCAATAATCTTCACGGTTCATATAACGCCTTACTCTCTAGCCCCGCCCACTCACCCTTCTCGCACCATAGACTGGAAAAACTTCAAGCATCTCATATCGAAAAAGATAAAAACTCCTTCATCCCTCAGTACCTGCCAAGAAGTAGATAAAGCCATAGACCACTTCAACCATCAGATCAAATCCGCCGTACGCAAATCTACATTATATTCTTCGCCACATCACTTCCAAAACCTTCCGAATGAACTCCTAGACCTCATTAGACAAAAAAGACGAGCACAAAGACGTTACTACCGAACTAGACAAAAAGAGGACAAGACCATTTACCAACAATTTAAACGTGCACTCCACGACAAACTGACTCAACACCACGGAAATACTTGGGACAAGACTATGCGGGACGCAAATTTAAAACACCCTGACCGACTATGGAAAATAATTAAAACCATGAAGGCAGCCCCACAACCTATCTCTCCCATAATGCTACCAGATAACACCCTCACATACGATCCCAAGGTCATTGCTGAAGCCTTCGCCCAATTCCACTCCTCCAAATTTCCAGAAACCAACCCCCCACTCCCTTCTTCGCTATCCTTAATTTCTTCAAAACCCCGCCACTTCCAACTGCTCAGCAACAGTTGTGGACTTTTACTGACAATGAAATACGAAACGAAATTCGACTTCTTGACCCGACAAAAGCTGCAGGCCCCGATGGAGTTCAGACGGCGGCACTAAAACATCTGACTCACAATGCGACTCACCATTTGACTGTCATTTTCAACGCATGCATACGTCTATCTCACTACCCCTCCATCTGGAAACATGCCACCGTCATCATGATCCAAAAACCAAACAAAGACCATAAACAACTTAGCAGCTACAGACCAATCAATCTCTTACCCACTTCCAGCAAACTATTTGAACGACTTTTACTCAGACGAATGACACCACTTCTGACTAACGTATTACGAAAAACACAGTTTGGTTTCAGAGACAATAGGTCAGCGGTACTACAGACTCTACGACTTGCCCTAGACGTTTCAACATCCCTACAATATCCATGTGACGTCCCTGCCTTATTTACAGACTTCAGCAGTGCCTTTGACTCAGTCAACCACGAGATCCTCCTTCTCAAAATAAAACCATACATCCCAGAATTCCTTCAGTCTTTTTTGAGAAACTACCTCTCCCTGCGCTCCTTCCGTGTAAGGCACCTTTCATGCTATTCCTCTTCCTATCCCATCCAAGCCGGCGTCCCTCAGGGCGCTGTGCTGTCTCCTACCCTATTCAACATCTTCATCAATGACATACCAGTACCTCACAATGTAAATGACTATTTATACGCAGACGATCTGGCATATACTGTGACCAACCACACGACTAAAATGGCATTATGGAAGTTACGACAAGCCGCTAACCTTCTCACAGTCTGGGCCAGAGAAAACCAAATAACAATCAACGCATCCAAATGTCAAGCGATCATATTTCAATGGAAAAGAGCAAATCCAGCAATAGCCCCCATTAAAATTAATGACGTGGACATTCCATGGAAACGAGAAGTGACGTATCTTGGACTGACATTCAACTGTAAACTACTGTGGACGCGACACATCAAGGACAAGACCCAAAAAGCACACCGGACAATCAACGCCTTACTGCCCATCATGACAAACAAGAACGTTAAACACAAAACCAAACTTTACATATACCATACGTACATCAAGCCAATAGCCACATATGGCGCTGAAACATGGGCCTCGACTTTCCAATCAAACTATAACTTGCTGACCAGACTGGAAAACAGAATAATCAGACTGACTTACAGACCCGCACCTGACGACTGCTACCTCGACATTAAAACGCAGCATGACATTAAACCTCTTGCGACAGAAACCTACGAAACTGCACGGAAACGACTGCTAGAAGCAATGTACAATCCTTCCTTCTCTGCTTTTGTCGAACCTCATCGTCATATCATAAACAGAACCATCCCTCACAACAGGAAGCGCCACCCGCTTGACATATTCACCCTACCTCCACCTTCTCCCACAATATAGCTACGTAGACCATACGACCAGGCACCTGGACAACCAGCACTTACATTCACGACTTTATAAAACTTCTGAAATGACATACCTCTCTACTAAACGACGTGAGTTCCCTAAAATCCAGAAATGCCACCCTTTTTCCACCAATCTCCATACACCATATACAGTCTTACCAATACCTTAACAAAACAACCAATCGCGACGCAGTACCCTCAAACAAAATAACCCATCTAAAACCCCTTTAACGAAACAACCCATCGGACATGTTCCCAGCCCTAAAATTACACCTGCATTAAAATAACCTGTGATCACCTCCTACACCTTAATTAAGAAACCTACCTCCTCCCACAATTCCCTCCCTTTAACAAAATAACCTCTCTAAATCCTAGACCTAACAAACTAACCCGACTTCTCATGTCTAAAACATCACTCATCCATTCACGCTTCCCATACGCCATTCTCTCCTATCACCAGTTCATCTGGGGATGGAGAGATAAGAATTATTGTTTTTGCACCATGATAAAATCACACACATGCTGAGGAGTCCCGCCCTGCTTACCCTGGCCTACCAACCGCTGCAAAAAAAGTGGGTGACAAGAGGAGAAGAAGTGCGGGGGAGGCCCTGTCTGGCGGTGACGTAGGGAAAATAAGGATATGAGAAAATTGATGATAACACAGCATTTTTTTCTAAATTTAAAGTACATTGTCATAATTTACAATCACACAGGGTGAAAACCATCCAGCGGTTTATCGAGAAGACGTCGTAGTGTTTTGAGATTAACGGCGTCATCTTCCTCGACCGGGTCGGCGATGCTGACGAGACGTTTTCCCTAAAAGTTCAAGTTCCCGTTGATGTTGCATGTCGTTGACGAAGCGTTTTGTGACCGCGTCGTCTTTGTGGGTGGGCGGCGCCCGGTTCACGGTGCGCGTCTTCTGCACGTTTAGGTTGCCGAGTTTATTGAGACGGAGTTTTGGAATTTTTCCAAGTTGCTTTTGAATGTCGTTCACATGTCGATCAACGTAGGTTTTGGTTGTAGCGTCACGTGCCTCCGTATGGTTACCGACATTTGAGTTTCGAAAAAGATCAGTGTTGAACGGTCCACCGATTTCCCATTGGTGTAAAAACTTTGACTGATTGCCAATCAACGCCTCTCCATCGCACATCCTCGCTCGTTTGAATGTTTTCCAACAAAAAATGTTCTGCGAGTGTTTGTGCTTGCTCGAATCACGCGTCCACATACGTCTTGGTTGCTGCAACTTGTCCGTCACATCGATTTGGTATGTTTTCCAGAACGCTACCTCCACCGTTGTCTTCTTCGTCTACCCGCGAATTGTCGAACACTTCGTCCTCCTCTTCCGTGGAATATTCGTTGTCGCACATGACTTGAGCAGTTGCTGGCATTGTAGTGATGCAACTGCTGCTTCCATAGATTCTCTTATGACGAGATCCCCCACTCCTCATTACTTTTCCAATCTCCCCCACCACCATCATCGCCAAAAAAAGGAGGAGTTTTCAATCCCACCACGAGAAAGTCTCCACCGCCGAGATTGTGCACGTCACAGTCTTTAAGATGGTGCACAGTAATTTCTAGTCCTAATCGCCTCTGCAAATTGACAAGTGGTATAGTGTCCGGGTTGCGAAGTCTCAGAGCTTCGTTTAACCGTCGTCCCACGCTGCGAAAAACATGACGGCTACAAGTATCCCGAATGGATGATATCACACCCATAACATAATCTTCATAATCTTCAACATCATCATCATTTCTTTCCATCTCCCCTTCATCCTCCTATTTTTCCTCATTTTATAGTGGTGATTGGGGTACTAAGACGAATCGACACGTCGGACATGTTTCGCCGACTGAACAGGCGGGCCACAGAGCCAGCGGGCGGGCAGGCGGAAGCCAGGAGCACTCTCTCGTCGCATGTTAGTGCGGCACGAATAAAAAGCAGAAATGACTGTTTTCCACTGAATGTTTAAATATAAATGTGTTTGACACTACGCACAACGAATAAAAACTTCATTGTCACATTCTACTTCACACTGGCTTTTCATAGTTTCAAGGGAATATTTGACGGGCACAACAAATTTAGGAGAACGTTCTGTTATGTACCTTGTAGCAAACCAAGAATATTTTATTATATTCCGGAAACGAGGAGATGAAAATTGAAAATTAATGATTGCAATTGAAGAATTGTGTCTCTATAGGAAACTTTGGCGTTTATACTCTTCTTGGACACAATATTTTCTGATAAGCGGACCGGGAGCGGTAGCTCAGTGCATCAACTGATGTCACTGCAGCGCTTCTGACCGGGAAGTCCTAGGTTCGAATTCAGTCGCTGTCAGGACGAGAACTCTAGCGGCCGGCTGCTCTGATCGGTAGTTTTCCGCGGTTTCTCCGATCAACAACAGGCGAATGCCAGAGCTGTACCCTACCAAACGGGTCACGGACCGCGCGCGACCTGTCCTTCTTCCTTGTCCTATCCTCTCCTCTTACACACGCACACACTTGCACTAACATGCACTACACTACCACATATTCCGGGAGACCGGTCGGGGGCTTAGAGCTGGTCCCGGCTGGGGCGGTGGCCCGTTGGTGGGAGAGTCCTGGTTAGGGGGAAACCCCACTAGCCGACGGTAGGTCGATGTTGGATCTCGCCATCCAGCGGGGGAAGATCACCATCATCTTCCGAGAAAAAAACATGCACTACACTAACGGGACTAATGACCAGTGCAGTTGACGCGCCCGGAAACACAAAAAAATCAATCAATCAAACAATCAATCAATGGACGAGGGCGTTGCCCTGCGCGATGGCGCCCTGCGCCGCCGCCGTCGACTGCTGCGTGAGACTCTGGGCGTTGGTGTTGTTTTTTCTTTCAATTTTACCCTCACCAGTATCCCTGGCGAGGTGGAAATTTATTCATTGACTGGATTACAAATTTATCTCCAGCATTACTGCTTATGGAGCTGTGGGGCGGGCTTTATCTTAAATAAACTAGACTAAAACTACCTTAAAAGTATGTACAGTGTCTCTTTGGGCTTGTAGTATCCAAAGGCAAAACTTCATTAAATGGTTTTATATTCAATATCCAGGTACAATAATGAGAATCCCGCGTACAATAGCCGAATAACCTGTAGAGTGTGCCAATTGCGAAGCTGTTTCACCGTACTCCAGTAGAAGTCCCATACACAGCCGAGTCGTAGAATATCCACTAGAGAGTTCCGTTTTCGTAGCACAGGTCGTCGTTATCACTAATCACCACTCTACACTCCGTACACTACTCGCCAGAACACCGTTGCCAACACCGTCGCTATCAGTCTGCCCTGGCGTCGGGTCGAGGTCCTCTTATAGCCCTCTGGGGTTAGCGGCCCGCCGTCTAGCTGCGGATTAGGGGCGGTGGCGAGTCCCCACCCGCTTGTTCAGGCGTGACGGCCGCGCGCTGTCAGTCCCGGCCGGCCCGCAACGGTCGCCTTCCCCTCCGGCCGAGGGCGGTGACGCCCCGCTGACGTAGCTCGGCGGCGGGTCTTTCAGCCGCGCGCGCGCGGTCACGACAGGGCTATTGCAGTTTTAAATAAATTTTTTGTTAAAAATGATTAATAGTTCTTATAATTGTTCCTTGTTTTTTCTCTTTCATATTTAATCTATATATACGAACACATTCACTCACGCATTCATACCACTCAGCACATCACTTTACTATATACACTATATACACTTTTTTCGCCACGGCACCGACTTTACTCAAGCGTCCGTGGCGCCACGACGTCTTCAGTACTGGGCGGCCCAGGCCCGCGGAGCGCGTTTCCACGCCTCCTACGCGGATTCCGGCATCTGGGAGCGGCGACCGCCTCCCACGCACTATCTGCTCCCCCGCGTCGGCCAGTTCAGAGAACTTGTGTAGGGAAAGTGCGCGGAAGGTGAAGGCGACGTGCTTAGGGCCCTTGGTGGCCAGCTTGGGGCGTTGGTGGCCAGCTGCTGGAGAATCTGTTCGCCTCCCTGCACCAGCGCCTGGCCCTCCGCCGCCAGCTACTGCGCCTGCGTCTCAGCTGACACGCCCACCGACGCTGCCTGCTGCGCCTGCCACAGCACACCTTCGTTTCTGACAGTTTACATATGCATCACGCTCGTCACACGACTCCTAACTGGTTAAAGAAAACATTTCCGTGTTCGTAGAGTCTATTGCTTACCGAACTATGACGGTTAACAAATTAGAACAAATGCTCTGCTTAATAGCATTTTACACTGAATTATAAATACACATTTTAATTTTTAACACGGTCTGCCACATTACACCTTCGTTTTTTAAAGTTCACCTATGCACCACACACTTCATTCGACAGGCCGCTTGCAGGATAAACAATTTCAGTATTCTTATTCTCAATTACTTACTGAACGGTCTGCAATAACACATTAAAGAAAGTGCAATCATTTATCTTTTATTGCACAGTTAATTATTACAAAAGGTATAGTAGATCATTACAAACAATAATTTCGGTTTGGTGGAGAGTTTATTTATTTATTTAGTCAAAAACAGTCAAAAACTGTATGTGACGTATGGGGGAGAAATCATCTGCGCACGCTTTCTTGAGTTTCAGAATACTTCCCAATAATTTAACTATTAATAGTTGAATAATAATAATAATAATAATAATAATAATAATAATAATAATAATAATAATAATAATAATAATAATAATAATAATAATAATAATAATAAAAAAAACAAAAACAAATATAAAAAAGCGAGAAATTAACATTTCAAAAACTAGATATTTTTGTTGCCAAATTATAGAAAACTTATTTTTAACGGTAAAGGAACGAACAGATTTGATTTTTCTGTATTTTAACAAAATAGAAACTCACCCTAAGCTCTACTACCACTACAAGCAAAAGGAAAGTTCAACAAAACGTGCGCATAGTGAAGCTACATTTACGTCCAGAAGCAAATCAAGGGGCCATCTCAGCATTTGCTCAATGGATCAAGGAAACTGGACAAAAACCCGATCGAGATGGGGGTCATTGACCCGGAATTACATTATTTGTTACAGGCATATTGAGTCTTTTTTTTAAATTATCCAATGCAAATGTAAACTAATTCATTATACTAAATCTTGGTTTTGTTAAAGTAAACATTGTTTTTCGTTTTGACGATCAGTATAGTCTCTAATTGTATAGAAACAGTTTTGAAGCAGAAAATATTTTACTTTTAACTTAAATTTGTGTACCAATTTTAATTGTTTAATTTCATCTGGCAAAGCGTTGTAAAGTAACGTACATGTATTGTATGTGGATTTCTTGTAGTGAGCTGTTGATACTGACACTTGATGAACATGATTTCTACGTCGAGTGTTGTAACTATAAATATCAGTATTACATGAAAATAAGTTCCCACCGTTCAGTAAGTCAGTTTTGACAAATACTACAGACTCATAAATAAATAGGCAAGGCAATGGTAAGATTCCAAGCTCAATGAAAAGAGGCTTGCACGGATCACGTGGATGGGATTTTTTCATTATTCGGATAATTTTCTTTTGCAATCTAAATGTCTGGGCACCAAAGGATGAGCTTCCCCAGAATATTATGCCATATCTCAGGCGGGAATGTACATTTGCAAAATACACGCAACAAGCTGCATGAAGGCTGACAGAATTAGAAAGAATTCTGAATGCATAACATAATGAGCTTAATGTAGTGTTTAATTCTGTTATATATACATTCCATTTGAGGTTAGATTGAATTGAGAGACCAAGAAATTTTGTTACCTTAACATCAGCTAATTGCATATTGTTCATTTTCAATGGAGCATACGATTGCCGATTTGAAACGCAAAATTGCATTGAGACAGTTTTTCCTTCGTTAACTATTAATGTGTTATTACAAAACCAATTTGAAACTTCTGAAATTGTACTATTTATTGTTTCTTTTTTGCAAAGAACATTCGTGTCATCGGCAAACAGAACTGTTCTTCCATTTTTAATAGATGAAGGCATATCGTTTACGTACAACAGAAAGAGGATAGGACCTAAGATCGAACCTTGTAGGACCCCATGTTCAATTGGCAAAGAATTGGAGAGATAAGTAAATAAATTCCTTTCGTGCCAGTACGGTATTTCTACTCTTTGAGATCGATGTTTAAGGTACGAGGTTATCCAGTCTAGGGCAATACCACGAATTCCATAAGAAGGTAATTTTGAGAGCAAGATGTTATGGTTAATAACGTCAAAAGCTTTCGAAAGATCTAAAAATATCCCAATGGGTTCTTCATTTTGGTCCATTGATGAAGCAACATCTTTAAGGAAAGAAAAAATGACAGTTTCCGTAGATTTTGATTTCCTGAAACCGTGTTGTGAGTCTGAAAATGCTTTGTTTTTCCTTAGAAATGTTTCCATTCGCGTATAGAAAAGCCTCTCTAATATTTTTGAGAAAACTGACAAAAGAGAAATTGACTGGTAATTTTGAATTTCATTTTTGTTCCC
Organism: Teleogryllus occipitalis; assembly: GCA_011170035.1. Lineage (NCBI taxonomy): Eukaryota > Metazoa > Arthropoda > Insecta > Orthoptera > Gryllidae > Teleogryllus > Teleogryllus occipitalis. Next base: position 47,601 of record BLKR01000455.1, read on the forward strand.
TTTTTTAAAAAGTGGCTTAATTTTTGCTGTTTTAAAAATATTTGGAAATATTCCTGTGCACAAGGAAGCATTGAAAATGTGAGTTAATGGGTGTATAATGGCAGGTGCACACGTTTTTAATAAACAATCTGGAAATTCATCTAAACCTGATGAATATTTATTTTTTAGTTTACTGACTATTCTGAGGATTTCGTTAGAAGAAGTTTCGTAAATGAACATCGTGCCGAAATTGTTTTGAGAAGCATATGATGTTGAATTTTGTGGTTTTAGTCCCTTCGTGAGATCAACCGCAATTCTAGAAAATTGTTGGTTGAAGAGATTCGCAACTTTTTCTGGATTTCTCGTTTCTCTTTCATTATCCTTTAAAACAACATTGTCTACGAAATGTCGTGATGACGTGGTCGTATTTTTTACGATGTTCCACATTGCTTTTCACGGAGATTGAAAATGTTTGAATGAGATTGAATGAGTTTTTCTCGGAGATTGAAAATGTATTTCTAGGAGTTGAAAATCTATCTTGCAATGCATTTTGTAATTATAGAATATCTACTACATCAATGTTTATACAGTTGAGAAATGTCGCTTGTAGACCTAGAAGATTGAACTCCTGTTTCATTACAACCGGTACGGAATAGTGGTGGGAATGCTTTGAATTTTAAATAATACTAGCCCCCCAATTTTCGGCGAACAGTGAAATACGGAAAAGTCCTAAGTAGTAAATATATTCGGAATATTAACCCTTTATCCGCGACGAAGAAAATGTACCCATTCTTTTTATCTCGTTCCCAACTAAGGCCTTCCGCATCAAATGCTTGCACGTGTTCTGCCGCGTGATCTCTTTCTGGGTGACTGCCGCGTGGCGTGTTGGAAGGGTCGCGACGGTGAAGAAGAGATCTCGAAGGCCATGGCTGCGAGTAGCGTGGAGGTCATGCAGTGCAGGGGGCATTCGCCCTCGCCTACGCAACTCGCTTCCTCTAGCGCCATTCGAAACTGGCGCATGAGCGATTGCGGTAGCAGAATGAAACAATTAAAAGTAATGTCCAAGTTGTCACAATTTCGAAACGATATTTTAAAGGAGCTAATTTTCTATAATTTTTTTCGTATTTTAAGTACTCATTTTACTGCGCACGTGTGCAACAGAAAAAAGATTTTTTTATTTATTAGTCCTTGGTTCTTCCACAACATGTATTTGTAAATATGTTAACGTGGTTTTTCGGACAAAATATTGACTCCTGATTGTTGGCTTCTGATAACTCAAAGCTATTGAGCAAAACTAGTATTTTTTAAAATGTTACGTTTTTAACAGTCTTCCTCTTTCTTTTGGAATTTTTACTTTCCCGCTATCGCTTGCGCAGTAGAGAGAAAGAATGCTGCAGGAAAAGTGGCGAATTTTCGGCAGAAAAACTTTTTTCCGGGCCCTGGTAACGAAAAAGTGAATAAATTTAGTTGATAAATGTAGGGAAAAAATCCTCTAACTCGTAGTGTAGCCAGAATTCATGTATTGTGGGTACTTGATACCGAAGAATCGATTCATGGCAAAACGTTTGTCCGTCCGTCTTCTGTCTGTCCGTCCGTCCGATTTTCTCCAAATTTGACATTCCCCAATTGATCTGGCTGGTGTCCGCGTCGCTGGAATTTGAAACAGAAATGTTAATTTTCAGGGTTTTGAAGAAAAGACCAACTTTCTGTAATAAATTTTGTTATTGGATAGTCTGAAGGACGTTTAAGAGAATGACGCAGGTCAAATGTTCGTTAAAAACTCGGATTTTTCGAAAAATGCAAAAGTTCAAAAGTTTTTCCGCGTCTTCCTATAACTAAAATATTAAAGATAGTGATTATTTCCCCTTATGAAATCTGTTTCATTAAAGTTAGGTTTTCAAATAAGGTCATGTACAATATTTTCTTTTGGAAATCTGAAAAACGTGGTGCTGGTATAATAAACTGGGCAATTAATCATTTACCATTTCAATTATATCTTCCTGGATGTAATTATTGTGAACCTGGTACAGACCTTAACTAGTGGTGCTACAGAATTGCTCAAACTTTCTCGAAGTAAAATTTTCTAATTTCCTTGGTGTGAACTGGCTTTACGGTTTTGCTCCATCCACTTGGCAGCTGCCATCTATAGTCGACCAAATAACATTTTTTTGACATTTTCTCATTTTTTTTGATTTCCTAATAGTATAACCGAAATATTACTTCAAGATTTTAAAGAAGAGTAAAACCTCGCCCTATATGGACATTTTCATTGAAAAATTTGGCGCCGTTTTTAAAAGAAAATGGCGTTTAAGCGTTACTATAAATGCGAAAGTCGAAGCTCTTTTCCACAGGAATCTATTGACTTTTCGAAACACTTCATTTGAAGCACTTTTACTCACAAATTCAATAATGTATACAAATTGCTGGAAATGTGCATCTCAACGGCGTGAGAGATATTTCAGAAAAATTACCTTTGTGTAATTTTTGAAAAAACAAATGAAAACACCAAAATGAACTTTACGAGTTGTTGGCTCTATCCGTTGGAAGAGTTTAATAAAAGCTTTTGGAGCCATTTTTGAGAAAATGACATATGAGCGTTTCTCAAATTGCGGTAAAGTTTAAAAAAATGTTCATGACCTTATTGAAAGAACTATTTATGCACAACAAATTTCATTCACATTCATTCAAATTTCATATTCAAAATCGGAACTATTCCACATTTATAAGTGCATTTCACACTATTCTCACAAGAAATTTAAAGAAAAAGTTTGGAGCCGCTTTTGATTGATTGATTGTTAGTTATTCCGGGCGCATCAACTACTATGGTCATTAGTCCCGTACATGTAGTGCGTGTTTTTGCTCGGGAGCTGGCGGTGGTCATCCGCCGCTGTAAGGCGAGATCCGGCGCCGACCTACCGTCGGCTAGCGGGGTTTTCCTTAACCTGGTATATCCCACCAACGGGGCACCGACCCAGCCAGGACAAGCTCTAAGTGGAGCCGTTTTTGAAAAAAAATTGAAAATGCGTGGGGGGCTTCATGCAAAGAACACCCAAATTTTAAGGAATTTTTTTTTTAAATTTCAAAGCTTCAACGAGAGCCAGATGGACAGGGGTTTCTTCTATTCTGAAGAAATCCTACGCATGGTTTAGACACTAGTAGTGTTCACAGACGGACAGACAGACGGAAAGACGGAGACGGACAGAGACAGACGGTATTACGTAACTTTCTCTACACTACGTATTTTACTCCGTATATGCGTATGTAAACGAGAAAGTAAAAAGGGACTGAAAATATATTTAAAAAAATACACAATTGAATTAGAAACATTTGTGTATTTAATTGAAGAAAGACAGTGGTGATTTTTATCCATATAAAATGACTCATTCTGTGTATGTTTATCGAACATGTTTTATGCATTTAACATAGAAGCTTGAAATTTTTTCTCAATGCAATCTCTTTCTTAATATTTTATCTTTAAATCATCCCGTATACAGTTTTTTGAAATGTTAATAGTTTTCCGGATTTATGAGATTTTTTCTGAAATATCAAAGTGAACAAGGCATTTGGAATAAAACTGCCAATAAACTTTTTTCTTCAAATTCTTTGGTGGAGTAGAGCGAAAGGAAGAATCAGATTTGAATGTGGTGAATTTACCAAGGGTGTATTTTAGACACTGTGTAAGAAATTCTCTTACATCGTGATTTTAGATCTTTTCGAAACCCGTTCGTTCAATCGCGAGCGACTTGTTCTGGTATACCACGGTGTAAGAAATGTCTTACACCGTGTGGTATACTCTCTGGTTCTAGTTTTCTGTCATCGGAAATGTGAATGGATATGAACGCGGTATAAACAATTGGAAATCGTTGTTCAATTTGTAATTGTTGTTGCAGTGTATACAGAAAATAGTGTTATCATTGTGATGAGTGTATATAACAAATTTATTATTTTTCTGCCCAGGAGAACCGTGAAGTTGATCTGTTTTGTCAAGAAATGCAGTTAGGCGTCAACGTTCTGTAAATATTGCCTTTGGAGTTTTGATGTGGACTATGCGATTTCTTTTTACGTGAGAGGCAATGGCATCAGTTCAACGAGCGTTTGCTCAAAAGTTATCAAAGTAATTAATCAAGTTTTCGTTTCTAATGTATATCATAATTATAGTTTCATTGATTGTTAGCGTACAGATGTGTACTTTTGAGGTTAGAGAAATTAATTGTTATTTTGTTAAATTAGTGTTCGCATATCCTGTTATTCAATCCTTGCACTGTATGTCTAAAGGCATCATACAAATGTATAACATTATTATTAAAGTAACACACACCCTGACATGCAGTGTTTGAGAGTTTGATTGTGTGAGATAGTTATCGTACAACTGTTAAGACATTGTGTTAATTTTTTTCTCTTGCTTTTAGAAGGTTTCAGTAGCTTACATATTCACTTATTTGCGTGTTTTGAGACTTGCGAAATGTATATCATTGGCATGGAAATATTCCAAATAGTTACTTATCATAATTGCAATATACAGAATTGAATGTGTTTCTGACTTCTTGCCCTCTAGTTTACATCTGTCTTGTGTGTATTACAGATTATAATGTTGTACAATTTATCTTACAATTTATCATACATTATCATAAAATTTTTACTCTTTGTTACCTTTTTATGTGCTTCATTGACATTCAAGTTTGTTTTACTGTAATTTGCTGATTTGTGAAAAGTAAAAGTCAAATACGTGTTGAAGAGCAATGGTTCTGATTTGTAGTTAGAAAGGAAGTAAACGATGCCATAATTATCATATGTGTGAATTTAACCAGAAATTTTTAAAGATAAACAATCGTAATTGTTGGTACAATAATTAAAATAACTCTTTAAGATGAGAATGATAAGGAACATATATAATTTTTTGTTAGTGTAAACATTGCACAAAGATATAAAATTACCTTATTCTCTCCAATATTCTCCCCCAGTTTTTTGGATGAAAATTTTGTGAAAAACATTTTTTGCATATTGAATGTATTTCACGTCTACTGTTTGTCACTTGAAAGGTAACAGCTATTCCTCAAGGCAAATTATGAAATTATTTCAATTCATTTCGAGATACCCCCTTATGAGCCCTCCACCCATTTTATTGTTTCCAACCGTTGAAGGATAAAAGGGCTTAAATTCAAGTGAATACAATTTTTTTAAAATTTTTTATTTAATAGTTTTGTAATATGATTGTCTTAAAAACAGGTTCAACTCGCAGGTCCACCTTTACTGTTCACATATTAACAGCTGTTTATTGATCTACTTTTACAGACATCATGCTGCAGATGTAAGGAGACAGATTGCCTCTTCATATTCCAGAGACCAAAGCAAAAGTACTGGGAGTATATCAGGATACTCTTCTTGTGTAAGTTATCATATCTGTGATTAATTTTTTTGTGTTCATAAATAATTATGTTTTGCAATATTCCTGCATATCCTTATCTACTTACTGTTTTCTTTTGAACATGTCAATAAATGCTACAATTTCACTGTTGAATCTGCCTGTAAGTGTTTTGCTGCATATGTTCATTCTGAATTGGTTCAGAATTGATGGTTGTGTTTCATTCTTTATTTTCATGTATACAGTTTAATTCAGTGAACTCTCTTTAATTCAAACTCCAAGGGGAATTTTAAGTAATCCAACATTTGAATTAACTGTAAATGTATACTTCTGTGTAAAATAGACTGCATATATGTAAGATTTCATATGTTGGATGATCATTATAGTTCATTTAAAAATCTTACCTCTTCACCTGTTAGTCACACTTGTAAATGGCAGTTCGAATTTCTAATATATTTCAGAATTTATTATCCAATATCAAAGCAAAGTCACTTTGTACAAAATTATAAATTCAGTTTCTCTGTAATGCTCTCTATATGCTCATAGTAAATGAATATCAAATGATTTGGGTTCATGTCAATGTTTTTACCTTTTTGTTACAGGTGTCCTTGTGTGATGCTGTTGACCCATTAGATTACGAAGAATTTATTCAGCAACATCAACTTCTTATAGATCGAGATCCACTACATGATGTCCTGGATTTTCCTCAAAATGACATTGAGGTTGTAGTATTACCTCGCAAAATTCGAACTGCAGAGCCTGTTGTACCTGAAGAACCATTGTAAGTGTAATGTTGACACTATTATTGTTATTGTTTCTTTTATCTCTTCTTGACTCTTGACAATCTCCTTGGGTTGGTAAGATATTGGGATCTTGGAGTTCATTGAGGGTTACAATCTACTATTATTTTTCTATTTCCTAGGGAATGGCTGTGATACCACTCGATTTTCTTTTTTATTTCTAGTTGAAGAGTAGTCTAATTTTAGTTGTTTCTGTTTCGTAATTTGGTACATCGCAAGTTTATGGTGCCCGTTCCTTTGACGCAAAAAATTTCGTTCACCAGAAAGGAGTCGCTTCTCAACAATACTACTTCAGTAGTGCTTTACTGGGGGCTGGAGCCCTCAATAGAGAGTACTATTAAATTTATTAATGTAGAGAGCACTAAAAAAATGTTAATGAAGCCAACTTCATTACTTTCGTGTTTATTTGTATTTTATTCATTTAATTAATCAGTGAACTGATTATTTCAGTTCGTGTTGTTCACGCTATACTTTGATTGTTTTAAAGTGGCCTGTTAAGGTAAACACATGCACAAACTCATCCAATATAACACCAGTAAATAATACAGTAGAGTCTCGGTAATTCGAGGTGGATGGGACCAGGCCTAGCTCGAATAAATGGAAACTTGAATTATCAAAAATGATTAATTTATTAAAATAGAAATATAAACACAGCTTTAAAATTTCAAAGTAATTCTAATTTCACTGTTAATGGAATGAATTTCCTTTTTCATTTTGTAGAATTCATCATGGAAAAACAACATTTCTATTATGGTAAACTCATTCACCTAGCTTCTCTAGTATTCTGTGCTGTGTCCAATTAAATTAATACTATTTTTACCAGTGATCGTCATCACCCTCATATACAGGTGCCCCAGAAGGAAACGTCAATAATTTGGGAGGTCACAGTATTGGTCATACCAAACAAAATTTATACGAACATGAAGTATATTATGAAGGGTTTCTGAGATAGAGCTGATTGATTGTTCAAAATTGTGTATGTCTTCTTCTGAAGGGTCTGATATAGAACAAGCTGTCGGTATTATTTTTTTCAATTGTTATAGATGGTACAGTTTTCATAGTACAAAATATTTTTGATAATTACATGACCAGCATCAGTGCTCTCAATTCATGAGAGGAAATGTTACATTGCTTGTCAGAGGGCATCTTGTCATTTCCGAGTGAATGTAGCTTTTTCAATGTACAGAATGAATGGAAGCAATTGGTGATAACTTATGACAAAATTGTTGACTTAGTTGAAATCTACAAGTGTGTTCCATGATGTTTTGATCATTCGTCTTGACTGGATCAGCTTGAAATTCAGTGATTTCTGACTTATTTATAGCATATGAAAATTAATTATATTAATTAATTAATTATAGTAAATTAATATAATTAATTATATTAAGTTAATATCAGGGAAGTACCACTGCTTAGTGAAAACAGTTGTCGAACACAAAACTTTTTCAATTCGTCTACTTCGACTTACCCAATTAGCTAATTTATACTTTACTGGCAATGATTTCAATTTTACAAAATTGTCATTTTCAAGTAATATTAAGTGGATTATATATGATTTTATTTAAACTGAATATTGTAATTGTTATAGTGTATTGGTCTGCAGATCTAGTAGTGTATGCAACAATGTTATCAATGTTTTATTTTCTTTCTTTTTATTTTTGTATTATAGCGCATTATTTCATAGTGAAGAAGTCATTGTATTTGATTTATGTATTGGGCTATTGATTAATTTGAAATAAAATAACATAAAATTCTACGCGAGATGTGCTTGTCCCCTAGGTGTCGATTTTGCACTGTGTGTGACACATGTACAAGCTCTCTTCTGCTGAGACGTGTAGAAAGCCTTGCCTGACTAGTCTGTTTTTTGGACATTTTGTAATATGTTCTCCTGAGAGAATAGTCTTGAGTAGTATCAGAGCTTAACAATTTTGGGCCCAGGTAAAACTGAAATGTAGCACGCCCTCCCTCAAAACACCAGTTGAGTTTACAGGAGGTGCTCAGCGTTGACAATTCTGCGCCCTCAAAGCATTTTTTACAATATTTTTTGAGAAATAGTGGAATATATAATTTTATTTGAAAGTTAAGGACAATAATGTGTGTGTTTCTTGGTCCCTTTACAGCCAGCTCTACATTTATTATAAATATTTTTGTTTGTTTTATTGTCTTGACCTTTTGTTGTCCATTTGTATATTTTATGCAGAATTCAAGCCCTTTTTGCAGGCAGTGTACACACTTTTAATCAGCGAGTAAGTTGCTTTTGCAACATTCCCTTTTGCTTAAATCTATTTAATTTAAAAAGAAATACTCTGGCATGGGCACTAATGACCTCAATAGTTGAAGTGCCCTCTAAACCTCAATCAATCAAACCAGATGAGTTCATCTCTGAGCCAGCATTACCGCTGTCTCCGCTGTGACACCAAAACGGGAGGTCACAGGGTTTGAGTCCCAATGGAGGTGAATTTTTGACACTAGCTATAGAGTGATGCCGCAGTGTGGAAAAGAATTGTGACTGCCGGCTAATCTGAGCAGTAGTTTTCTGTGGTTTCTCCCATCAATACCAGTAGAATGCTGGAGCAGATGGCACAAATGGGCTAAGGATCGTGTGTGATCTTTCCTTCCCCTTCCTTTTCGTATCCTCTTCCCTTCATACTCGTACACAATTGCATGCATGCACTCTCTTTCTTCCTCTCCCTCTCCCTCGCACTCTCTATCACTCTCTCACTCGCTCACACCACACACACATGCTTTCTTGCTCCTCTGTCCCATTTTCAGGTGTTGGGCAATCGCCTGGTCTTCCCATCCATAGCTTTGAACTTGGGTTTGAATATTTCTCTTGAAACATGCTGATGATGTTTCTCTAAATAATTAGAATTCAAGCCTGTAGATTGTTATGCATCTAGAGGAATGAGAGTGAATACATATTTTCTAAATTGGATGTTCAGTCTTGACAGAAGGCATATGCCGAATTGACGTTTTTATGAAAATTGATGAGAGTATTGTGCAGACCCCATTTCTACTGTAATAAATTTCAATATAAATTTCTCAAATTAATTCTTGTAATTTTGAATTATTGTACTAACCTACAACAAATGACAATTTTTTTGTTAAGCTAAAGTTTTTAAAATTATGGAATCAACTTACAACTTTCTCTCAAACTCTTAACTTATATTAATGTTGATTTGTTTGTTGCTTCTGTAACTTGTCTTATCTCTAATGTCAATAATTATGCCTATTCCAGATGCTTGTTAACATGTAGATATTGAGGTTAACCTCTGGATTTGAAGTTTTGGAGGGCAAAAAAATGCTAATTGAAGATATGACAGATTAATATTATTTTACGAATTTTTTAATGAAAAAATAACAACAAAAAACAACTAAATAATGTTATTATGTTTTCAGAGAGCAGTGGTCTTCGCATGTGCGTGACTGTGTGCAGTGTTATACTGCTGACTGGGTTGTAGTGAAACACAATTATCGCCAGCATTCTAGCAGCTGCTGGATAAGGGATCAGAGTGGAGAAAGATTGACACTTGTGCAGGCTATTCCTCGACAGGAATTTGAAGTTGACAATGAGCAACCTGTTACCAATTTCTCTCCAGATGATGAATCATACAGGGTGAGCTATATATGTATGTTACATATCTATAACATAACATCCATAACTTTTTTTCCATGTTATTACTTATGATTTATAAAATATGCTGTCAAAAGAGTTTTTGGATCAGATGTCCCCATGAGTAATAAAAAAACTATTTGTACTCTACAACAGCACGTAGTTTCTCACACTTAGTAACAGTTGCTTAATATTATAATCCCGCAATTTCTGACCATATTAATAATATAACAAGTATAATTTATTCGAGATTCCCATATTCTCGTAAAGCTGGCATTCTTGTAAACAGTCCAAGCCAAATGAAGATTGGAAGAGAGCCGTGTGTAAAATTGGGTTGAGGATCTGTTGATACTAAAAGAAATTAAAATATCTATAATAAAGAAGAATGTGAATGAGTCTGAAAGTCATTTGAGTGCATCTTTATTGGCTCTGGCTAAGAGACATTTGAGTCGCCTTGTTCTCAAGAGTGTGTTCTCGATGCAAGAGACTGTAATGGGCCCATCTTCTCATGACTCTTTTTGAGGACACGAGAAAGTAGGCAACAATTGACTGTCTTTAATCATAACATTAATAGAACGGTGAATAACCATTCCAATGTGATTGACAACTATTGGTGGTAAAACTTAATGATAAAACTTCCTGTAACCTCTTCTTGGTTTGGAAACATATGAAGTAGAAATTATACTAGCATGAATGAACAATGATTTAAAACAGTGGAGAAGAGATATTTATTTGATCTTGTCAGGAAGAGAAAATACAAATCGGTAGAGGGAGAAATTAGAAGGAGGTGATAAAGGTCAGTTGATGGAAAGGAATTGTAAAGGATGACTTCTAATATTAGCTGGTGGAAGTTGGTGATCAAGATCTCTAACTTCAGAAATAAATAGAGTTTACCTATATTTTAGCTGCCCTAAGTAGCATAGTAAAGGCAGTGATTGCAGAATTGGAGGACATAGGCTCGAATCCCGCATAAGGCAAATGTGTTTTCAGCTTGCCTTATGCAATGCCATATGTTTGTGGCACTTCAGAGCTCCATGTATTGAACACCTAACTACCAAATCACTCATCATTTCTCTTCCCTGGTGTTTAGGAGTAAAGTGCAGATGGGCCTAAAGGCTACCTTAATATACAGTAAAACCCCTCTTTTACACTTTTCATGGGACCATACGAAAAATGGTGTAAATTGCTGGAAACGTAAATAAGGGGAAATTATTTTTTCTCTTCAAAACTATAAATAAATTGTGTTTAAATACTAAAAAACCAATAAGAATTATAATATTCAGTATTGTACATAAATAAGATTATAAAGACAAAAAGTAATCAGATATTTTGGTTTTTCTTCTTTTAGTTTGGACTGATTGGATTTGAGACTCTATACACTTTATCAAAAGTAGTATCACCACCATCTGCAGCAGAGAAGTATTTTTTTAATGTTTCTAGGGCTGCAAATGCTTGTGCACTCGCGGGAGGAGGTTGATCGTCATCGTCACTGTCATCTTCACTTCCATCAGCATCTTCACCAACAGCATTATTTTGAAGATAATCTTGAACAATTCTTCTAATGATGATTGTTCATCAGCAGTACGAACATCATTGTCCACAGATACAAACTCTTCAAATGAAGTTTGAGACTTAATACTTGTCCAGCCCTCACACTCAAAATCAGAAGCATCTTCCACGGCCTCTTCTGTATCTGCCAGGAAGTCAGCTTTCTTAAAACAGTTAGCAATAGTAGACTGCTTTACTTCCCTCCATGATTTTGCAATAATATGCAAGGCATCTAATATCGAAATCTTCATTTCTGCTGCATCCTTACCACATTAATGTACCTTAAATATTTCTGGACTAAATTTCTACGATAGTGCACTTTGATGATTAATGATGCCCACATCCAAAGGCTGCAATGCACTTGTGCATTTGGCTGGGAAAAACTCCATTCTTATGTTTTTTAAATTCAACGTTTTGGGATGTGCTGGGCATTGATCTATAAATAGAAGGATTTTTCTATTTTGTGCTCCCATTTTAGCATCAAGAGCATGAACTTGCTGAGTAAATAACTCTGAAGTCATCCATGCTTTTTTGTTTGAGGCGTACAATGTTGGCAATATTCTTATGTTTTTAAAGCAACGTGGCTTTTTTGCTTTGCCAGTAACAAACGGACGCAAGGTTTCCGTTCCATTTGCGTTTGTCCCCAACATTACCGTGAGGCGAACTTTACTATGTTTGCACCCATGGCATGGTTCATTTTTCATCGCAAACGTTTTATTTGGCAGAAGATTAAAAATAACCCGGTTTCATTGATATTGAAAATATCTCTTGCATCATATTCACTAATTAATTCATGAAGGCTGGAGTCTTTCCAGGAAGAAACAATATTTTTATCAACACTATTCGATTCTCCACAAATTGCCCTATATACAACAATGTACCGTTTCTTAAAACGATCAATCCAACCATTGGATGCAACAAAATCGTCTATTCCTAACATCTGCCACGTTTTTAGCCTTTTCCCACAAAATTGTACCATTAATTGGTATATTGGATGCCCTTGTTGTCTCGAACCAGTTTTTTAATATCTCTTCCAGTTTCTCATATTTTGAGTATTTCACGTACTTTCTCTTTTTAGATTGTTGTCTGCACTCCTTTGCACTCTGTTCGATTATTTTTCGACACTTCACAATTGTATTTAGAGTTGAAATAGAAATTTCCAACTGCTTCGCCAACACAACACGTGGTCCTGGAAAAGCGTCCACTTTCTTCAAAATCTCCATTTTCTGTTCAATAGAAAAACTTCTTCTATCTTTCTTCTCCATTGTACTCCACTTCTACAGCTCGAAGTTTTCGCACAATTCCACCCCGCAATTTACTTAAAATCACTATCACTTTCGCACTATCACAAGCCACAATGAACGCAGTACTGATACTGAATGGCCTAAGTCTTCCTGAGACTGATGCCACCCAGAACGACGCGACGTGAAAAAATCGCGCTCCTTGCGAGACCGGAAATCGGAAAAACGGCTTGTGTTGTGGCAAGCAAACATATATATTGCAGGAAAACTGAAATTATACTAATGTAAATGGGGGGTATTTATAACATTATGAATATATGAAAACTGATGGGACCGACAAGAAATGTAAATGCAGGGAAAACGTAAATTGCGGGAACGTAAAAACGGGGTTTTACTGTAGGCATAAGTTGACCGAGATAGGCCGGTGAGCTTCGTTTGTACAATGCCAGAGGGAACAGGTGGGGCATATTAAAGTGGTGCATACCACTGTGTGCTCTAGGGTGTTTCCTATGATGCTAGTGTAGGGAGTCTAGTTAGATTGTAATAGGCAAGCATCAATTACAAAACATACCATTGGAAGACAGGACAACCATGTAACCTTAAGCAACTCTATTCTGCTGTTGTTACTTTTAAAAGGCAAAATACATGTACTCATGTTGTGTTACAGCTTGAATCTGGCATTTCAACATCACGCCAGTCCGTGCATTCTGTGGATACTCCAAGAGGGAGTTGGGCAAGTTTTGACCTTCGAAATTCTGTCAGTGATATGCTGATACCCTCTCTCTTGGAGCGTGTACCTCCGGAGACAATTGATCAGTTGAATGAAGCGAGACGTCTTGAAGACAGACAGGTGAGATATGATAATTATACCTTTGTACATTTTTATTGCATTGATGATCTGTGAAATGGATAAAATGCCTTGTGGAAATAAAAATGATTTCCTACAGTATTAATAATTAATCATAATGCCCCTTATTCAGTGTATTAATATAATTAAAATGGAATAATTGAATAGTTTGATTAAAAATGTATTCATTGACTTAGTTTTGTATTTATTCTGGTCATAAGGACAGTTCAAAACTGTGAGAGTATGAATACATGTAATAAAGGAACAGTATGTTGATAATAATTTAATAACTATATAAGAATTATTGTACAATAATGTATTGCTAGAGGAAATTGATTTGACGTACATTGTTTGAAGCAATTTTCATTGACAAAATTATTATTATTATTATTATTATTATTATTATTATTATTATTATTATTATTATTATTGCTTTTATTATCATCATTGTTATGGTTATCATTATAGTTATGTTTATTTTTATGATATTATTATTATTGATATTTTTTCAATATATTTATTTATTTGTTCGTTCATTCATTCATTCATTCATTTTTTTTGGTGAGGGGGGAAATGCTCTAAGCATAGTCGGGGATAAAGATGGATCTTCCCTTGATCCCTACCTTAAAACTTCTCTCATCTTGTGCCCATACATATCACCTTACAAACTGCTACGAGACATAATAGAGAGGTCCGCAGGCATGGGCTTTTGCTTCAAATTAAGGATGGAGCCATTCTTTTCTTTTCATGATGAAGATGAGAAACTCTTGTACTACAGCATTTGGGAGTGAACTGCAGAAGAGAGAATTCTGCACTTTGCCTCTCATGGGTCACCCACATTTGGCATTAATCTGGATAATTTGGCATGGCTGGAGCATGTCTTCCCTGCCTTGTCCACAGTTTTTTTTAATGTGGGTCCAAAGCTGAGACTATGGTTGATCTCAACTCTGAAAATAAATTATTGGTCATCTCCTGGCGATGTTCACGCCGCCCATATTTGGGGAATGGAATGCTCTCCAGCCCACAACTTCACTTCTTCAGTGTTCTCTACAGCCATATGTAGGAGTCTTCTGTTAAGCCAACTTTTCACTAAAAAGGGTTTTGTTCACTTTCGTCTCCAGCAAGTTGACATCATTGCTGTGGCAGATTACGAGAGTATTATTTGCGTACCATATAAGTTGGGTATCTGTTGGGTTGTCAATGTGTAATAGATCATCATGCATGACGTTCATTAAGGATGGGCCCAACCTAGAGCCAGGGTGCACCACAAGTCACATCTACATCAATTGAGAATTTGTCCGTGTAGACTATTCCTCTCATCCAGGAAATCTTCGATAATCCTCAAGAGATGGGAATGGGGACAAGGTTTCTCTGGGACCTTGGGACTTGGTCTACCAGAGCCTCAATGATATTTTTCCATCTGGCAGTAGAATGCATTTGTGATATCTGTGGTCTGTAGTGCACAGAAGCCTTCTTGCTGTCACCTCTTTTGGCTGACCTTCTCCAGATCTCCTCTAAGATTGTGTCCCTTGCCAAATGTCCTTTCACGAGCCATATTGTTTGGGAGAAATTTGTCCCTTCCAAAAGGTGTTTCTCAAGTCTTGCAAGAATTAAATCCTTATGTAACTTGCCCATAGTATGCAAGATGCAGAGGTCTAAAAGACGATGTCTGATCTATCGGCTTGTTACCCTTCAGGAGAAGAGTGAATTTCTGTTTCCTCCAATGTCCAGGGAATATTCCATTCCTAAGACAGCAATTGAACAGTAAGCAGATGGTATACTGCTCAGTAACGATTTTTAGTATTTTTCAGGATCTCATTGATGCCTGGCACTTCTCCACACTTCATGCTCATGACGACCCTTCTCAGATCTTCCATCTTAAACCAATCTTTTTTGTCAAAAGAAAAGATACTCCATCTTTGTCTTACCCTGCGAGCTTTGTGCTATTACTGCAAATCCCTAAAGAAGCCAGTTACATATTAGTTAATCTTAAATATAATTATTACTTATGGTTTAAGGATATACTGCCAAAAAAGATTTTTCAGATAGGATGACTCCATAAACAATAAACAATAAAAATTAAAAATGACCAGGTCGCTATGGAATGTGTTGCTATTAAAAGGACATCTCATGGTATAATTCAGTAATTTTTGCAGCATTCAATTTGGTTTCTTAGTTTATGTGGGTTTGTGGTTAGTCATGGAAATTGTATTTGCAAAATTACAAAATACAGTAACACTGAGTTGGCTTCCCTAAATTAATTTTGTGCAGCTTGGGACAAAAAATTACAATATTACAAAATGATACCAATGATATTATCGATTGTACTAATGACATTATCACTTATTTACTGATGATATTATCAATCAACTAAAACTAAAAGATAAAATGAGGAGAAAATACAAAATCAATAATGAAAGATTGGGTAATGCAATAATATCATTGTGCAAAGCAATTAAAAAAATATAAGAGCACGACATGAGCAATTCAATTTCAAGATTGAAAATGATCTTGTCATGAATCTCTTGTGATTTTGGTCAGTTACTTTAAAAAATCCTAAAAAACTAGTCGTATGACCAAAAATCTAGTTTTTAAAAATGTTAGTAACTTAACTCTATCATAAATATTCACAATTTTGCTAAATTTTTTCTAGCTCATTTTCTGGTTGTGTCATGCAAAATAGGAATGATCGTATCTTTGGAGTTGGATTGATGGGAGATGTTTCTTATATTGAGAAATCGTTCATACTAATGAAACAAAGAAATGCCTAATAGGATGACATCAGGGCTAGATGAGATTTCTGCTGCATTTTTGAGTGACTGGCAAAGCTCATTGGTCACACCATTACACATTTTCTATACTACAGCAATGTTTTTTTGGGATTTTACCTAATGTCTGGAAGCAGGCTAAAATTGTTCTAGTTTTTAAAAAGGGGCGATTATACGATTATAGAAAATTACAGACCAATTTCAATCTTATCCAATTTTTCAAAGATCTTTGAAAATTACATGTATGATGTATTATATGCATCTTTTTTACCACGTGTACCTGAACACCAACATGGATTTTTAAAAGCTCTCTTCTACAGTCACTAATCTTCTTACTTTTTGTCAATTTATATCAACTCACTTTGTGGAATTTAGTCAAATAGATGTCATCTATACAGACTTTTGACATCCTAGATCATAATATAATTATTATTGATAAGTTACATTATCTAGAAATACCATTTTATTATCCAACATTACTGAAATCATATCTGAGTGAAAGTTAAATGTTGTTAACTGTGCTGGATATAGGTCTTTTCTTTTTACACATACATTGGGTTTCCCACAAGGATCTAATATGGGACCATTATTTTTTGATATTGCAATAAATAATGTTGTCGAAGTAATAAGCTACTTTCTTTTGGTGTATGCAGATGACATCAAATTATTTTTGCCTATTAAATCTGACTGTGAAAATTTACAAATGAACTTGGATAGTTATTTTTTTTTCTTTCTTTCTTTCTTTTCAATGGTATATCCAAAATAAGCTATTATTAAAGCCTAATAAATGCCAATTTATGAGTTTTTTTCAGGACAACACATCATACATTTCAATATTCATAAACAATCAATGAAATGATTCTTGAAAGTGTTAAGACCTGGATGCTTTGTTTGACAGTCAGTTAACCTTTAAACCTCACATAGAATCAATCATTTTCTTCTGCCCTTTCTTCAATTATTCTGCCAATGAATTTGGGATATTTACTGAGACTTGGGAAGAATTTTTACTAGAGAAATCATTGGAGGTACTGTGTTATTCTTATGTGAGATCCAAACTAGAAGATGCATTAGTATTTGAACATGTGACAAAGTAGGGTTGATTAAGTCTCTTGAGGCATGTCAATGGCAGTTTGCAAAATATTTCGAATTTAAAAATTTTGGAAGATATCCACTGTGGGGAATTGACAATGCTTATCTCTTCACAAAATTCAATCTACAAAGTCTTGAGAGTAGGAGGCATTTGAACCAAATTGTTTTTCTGATAAAACTAATTAGAGGCATAGTACAGTGTCTGCAATTACTTTCAGAAGTTGCGTTCACGATTCCCACGTACAATAGTTGTTCCCAAAGACTGTTCTGTAATGAAACAACTGACAATCATCTATTGTGTAATGCGAGACTATTTAAAACGATGGAATCAATTTTTTAGTCAGCACTGTATCTGATATCTTTGATGGTTATAAATTTTTTTATAAATTTTTTTGTGACTCTTAAATAAACTACAATTAGTGTATAGGCTACTTTTAGTAAAATATTTTTTGACAAATGAACTATTGGAGATCCAAGAGACAGATATAATAGATACTGCATAAATGTAGTTATAGAATAATGTAACTGAAATGCAACAGATTGTTTACTTCATGAAATGTGATGACTTTTGGGAACACAGTGGAACTTATTTTTAATACACATGCTATTGGATTCCTTAATGGCTATAACAAATATCAGAGGAACTAATTTGGATTCCTCCATGGTATGTTGCAACCAATGAGAACAATCGCAAGAAGCTCAAAATTTCACCTGTTGGTCCCCTCAGAGTCTTCCTCAAATTACTTTGTGGTCTCTGAGGGGAGTGCAGATCCCAGTTTGAGAACCTGTTAATGATAATTAAAGAAATTTTGAAATGAAAACGACTTAATTTTAGGCCCGTTAAAGTAATTAAATTTTATTCTCCTATTCAATATAATGAATTAATAAGGGAGTTTGATCTCTGTGTAAATATATACGTTGTGAACTTCTTATTGGGAGATTTATGTTACTTTATTTATTTGAATTAACAGGGCATAGCCGTAGAATTACAAATAATAATTGCAAAGTAAAAACATCACACAGGTTACATGACAAGAATGCTTATAATAAAAATACATAAAGGTTATTACATAAAGAATATAAAATGCACAGCAAAACAAATAACTGCCTCTGTGAATATCAGAGAATTACGTATAAAAGTAGTAAATGCACTCTTCATTAACACATAGAATTACCAACATAAAGGATGTAATGTTGATTCGTGTGACTAATATAAGTTTGTAAAAATATAAAACTAATGTTTATTGTTGTTTCATAGTTTTTAATAAAAATTTTCTCAAGAAAGCTTGGGTTTCAAATTGAATATGTATATGTGTCATTATCTACAGAGTTACAACTTTATTGATGTTTTCTTACTTGTTTTTCCCTATTCCTCTATTTCATATTGAAAGTAAAATGGATCACTCTTAAGAAAAGATTTGCTCCAACATATCCCACTACAGATGTTACTATCAGACAAAACTTAAAAGTGATGTGTCTGTATCCCTTAAAATCAAGTTTCAGTGACAACAAAAGTTACGTTTTTAATTGACAGTCTAACAAGAGAGATCATTTTGGGCATGTAATTGCATTTTTGGAGGGCGGGTTGGCAGAAATGTGTGAAGTTGGCTTCCAGTTGAAGCAACTTCTAATTAGGGAGAGGAATTTTATGCCCTAAAATGTCTTGAAACATGCTTTTAAAAATATGCATTTATGACCTAAAAATTCTCAAATGAGCACTTTAATATGCAATTAAAATTAACAATATTTCATTTCTTGCATTAACCTTTCTTGGTAAAATCCAGGAGAAGTATGCTTGAAATGGAAAGATACATTTTTGTACAAAGAGAATATAATCTACCTTAGTAAAGTAATAATGTTCATCTTAATGAAGTACATTGTATGTCTTGTTGCATTTCTTCTGCCTGATTTTAAAAAAATATGATATCAAGAAATTTCCTACGTTTGCATATGTATTTTATCATCTATAAATAAAAAAAAACACAAACTGTGACAAGCTCTTTGTAATCGATGAACACTCGTAAATAAATAGATTGTATGAAAAGTTGAAACGTTTTAGAGATGTCTCTATTTTAATGAAATATGCGATAGGCCCCTATAATTGAATAGTTACCCCGAATGAAGATCTAATCCACTAAATGAAAATTTTTCAGGAAATAGAAAAAAAAAACTCTTATGAGGGTAAATACTTTTATTTCTGTAAAAATCCTACAAACTATCAATATACTATGTACTGTGAATTACTCATAAGTCAAACTTTTTGACAAGGCAGTGAAATTGAAGGTGATAAAACAAAAATTTCATGGAAAGGAGATCTGTCCTCTAAAAGTGGAAAAGTGATCTGACCCCAAAAATTATAAGACAGCTGTTATTGTTCTCACCAACTGTCATTTTCTTCAATTTTCTGATAGAACTCATGATATTGTGGAGGAATAAATTTGAAAATTTTTTTTCACTTGTGGCCTTCTTGATACAGTTGAGGTAGATGTGTTCTGACTGGTTGCAGCTGAATTCTTCTTTTGTACATTTGCTGGATCTCGTAGGGTACCCAAAGTAGAAGAATATTAGAAATGCAGTTCTGTAATTAAAATGAAAGACGTAACTTCCAAGGATCCTATTTTATCCACTGATTCTTTCGAAAGTAAATATGAAGCTCCATCTAATTCCTTCTCTCCCTCCATCTCCCTTTCTAATTATAGGTTGAAAATTGCCCTTGGCAACAATAAATCTTTATTATTGGATAACATAAAACTCCGTATTACTCACAAAGAAGCACCAGCACTTCACATATTCCATTAAACATTACTACTTAATCGTTCTGTAGGTTGATCATACCATAGATATATTGCTATAAGTAGCATGGTTGATCTGTTTTCCATTCATCCATTTTGGGGCACATTGTCTGGTAACAAAAAGCCCCTTCCTATTCTTTTATGGCATCCCAGCATTCTTTACACACTTATTTTTATTGTCTTTCCATTCCGATATATTGATCTTTTGCTTCCTGCCTTTGTTTAGCTGTTTCTCAGCACTACCGCTCATAACTTGCTGGCATCCATCCGCCACCTTCCAATAGATAGATAACTATTCACTAATCTTCCAATTTTAACAAACAAATAACTTACTTTGGGATGGCATCTTCAAAATTGCATCTTCAAAATTGATGGGCCTGTGTAATACGTCCGATAGGTCAATATTCCACTGAAATCTCAACTTTCGACTTTCTGTGAGTTAGATCTGTATTCGGGGTAACTATTCAATTACACAAATGTTCACCAACTGGAAAAATGTGCCAAATTTGCACAAATATGCACTAACATTAATTTACATAGCATCCAATTCTAATAGAAATCCGCTCCTTACTTATAATACTTTGATTTACAAAGTATGGAATGTTTCCATGGGTCCAAATAGTGTTTATAAAGATAGTTCATCAATGCAATAGAATTGTGCAGAAAATGATAAATGCTAAGTTGCCTGTTTTAAATTTTGTTTTTTGTTCTAGAATGCCCTTTTCTCATTGTATCCTATGCAAGACGAAGAAGAAATTATTGAAAGGAGAATACCGGCTGAAATTCCTAGTGAAAATATGGGCCACCGAATTTTAGTGAAGTGCCTTCAACTCAAGTAAGTTTGTGTTAGCATTTTGTATGGAGTAATGCAATTTTATTCTCTTCTTCCCTTTTTTCTTTTTTATGTCAAAATAAGAAAATGATGCTGGATAAATTTTACATAAACTTTGAAAATTATTATATATTGAACATAATAAGGGTAATATTGTGCTCTCAATTGTTAAATTTGCTTACCACTCAAATTTTTTTAACAACACATTTTTAAGGATTTTTATTCAATGGTTATTTCTATCTTACCTATGTATCATCTTACATTATCTTAATATCTTCGTCATTGCATGGACACTTATTTACCAGTCTTATCACACCAGTATTTCATATTATAAGTCCTCCCTCATTGTTCTAGTGATATTTGAGTTATGTAAAGTGTGAGGATGGAAAAGAATAAGAAATGTAATAATATGGATGGATCTTGGCACTGATTCAGTTTGTCAAAAGAATGTGGTTCAAATTGATTAATTCATTGAGTGATGAACCTAAATACTCAGAATGCGTTTAGTGTGAATCAAAGTAGTACTTAAGAATGCTTTGTGAATATTTTGTGGCGGCCACAAAGCAAAATATATTTTTCAATTATTGAGATACCCTAAACACAACACACATTGTTTTCCTAAACACAACACACATTGCCCTGAGTCTGTTGCCCAAATAATGTAATGAGTTTTCAAGGGCAAAATCTGAAGGGCAGTAATGCCAGTTATCCTGTGTGACAGAAGAAATGTGTTCTTCAGAAGTAGATCTTTAAAGAAAGTTATGTTTTGAAAATGTGAGTGTTTTCGAAATTGTAGATACAAATTTCCCACTACTTTTGTTAGAATCTTTCAGGAATTGTCGTGTACAGCAATGTGAATGCTGCAACATGGAAATTTGAAACTCTCAGAATAACTTCTTGTTGAGTGGTGTTTCAGTGTGTTTGGAATGTAATTTTGGGTTGTCCAATTTATTTTGTGTATTTGATTTAAATTATTTAAATTTTCTCACCTAATGTGTTACATTTGGTAGTTTTACAAGTGATGGCCGAGATATGTTAATATGAGCAGAAATTGCAGCAATATAATTTTGTATTACCTTTACTAAAGAGAGAAAGTATATACTGTTGTAGCACTACTAGTTTGTTGTTGAAATGGAGTAAAATTTGTAGTTGAAATGGAGATTAGTACATCCCTATCAAAAGACTACTCAGGTCGTGGATATCACGGAAAGAAATGGAAAACATTTATATTTTCAATTTTGATCAAATTTCTTCTACAACCTTTCTTTTTCCCCCATAAAGCATAAGAAAACAATATTTTTCTCGTTGTCATTTTGTTAAGAATTGTTTCTGTTTTGACAGGAGTTGTTATATTTATTTTATAGGCTGGATTTGGAAGTGGAACCTATATTTGCTTCATTGGCCTTGTATGATGCCAAGGAAAAGAAGAAATTATCAGAGAACTTCTATTTTGATATGAATGCTGAGGGCCTTAAGCGAATGTTGACTTCTCATATTCCCTACAGCGATATCAGTACTTTGAGTAGATCTTGTGTATTTGACATTACATTTCCATCATCAGATTTATTTTTAGTGATTCGTTTGGAGAAAGTTTTGCAAGGGGACATAAATGATTGTGCTGAACCATATATGAAGGATGATAAGGTATGTATTATTGGTATTGAAGCTTTTTTTAATATAAATATATCTGTGCATGTCTTCTTGAGCTCTGACATCCCTACCTTCTTTTTTTTTCCAATCTCAGTTGAATTGGGAACAAAAGCTAGCAATATGACATTTGATAAGTAGAAATTTTTGCCCCTCTGTAATAGAAACGTGCATTGGCAAATGCGTTACGAATGTGATTTGATTCTATAGAACTGCTGAAGAAATAACAAGAGCTCCCTTTTGTCCTGCTTCTAGCAAAATCAAAGCTCATTAAAATGTACATGAACTAAATTTGTTAAATTTTATTTTATATTAATCACAAAAATATTATTTCAACAAAGATATACTCTTGTTAATTACTTCACAATCTTTAATCTTAGGTAGTCACAATATTAACCCCGTGAACAAGCATGTGATGATGGCCAAGCTATCCATGTACATCTTATGTAAATAAAGAGAAAAATAGCAGTGGGGAAAAAAACAATTTCTTAGAGCCTATTCATTCCAGTCATCAATGGTGCACTGAAAGTTTTAATGAAATATTATTTGAACTCAATATATTCAACAAATGATCTCATTCATAATGTTTATGAATGCCACCATTGCCCAATTTACTCAATATATTCAATTTACCCAATATACCCAATTTACCCAATATTACTCAATATATTCAACAAATGATCTCATTCATAATGTTTATGAATGCCACCATCGCCCAATTTATAATTGCCACCATTGCCCAATATTTCATCCACCCCAGGTAGATGTTAAAAATCATTTTTTACTTAGAATTTTTCTTCCTATGCCACCCAACGTCCTTCCTTGCCCTTGCTTTTTCCATTATTGTCTTCTCCCAATTATGTATTGATATAATTTATTGCTTTTCAGAATAAAGACAAAATAAAAGCCAATGCTGTGGCAGCATGTGAGCGACTTGGTAAATATCGAATGCCATTTGCATGGACAGCAATATATGTCATGAGCATTATCAATGGAGTCAATAGCTTAGAGAGAGACTCTGGAAGTGAGAAGGAAAGCACAAGCTCGTACAGTTTGGGTAAGTTTCTTGTAGTATTTTTACGAGTTTTAAAAATTAAGTGAAATTGTTTGTACATTTGAATAAGTATGTAAAGAAATATTTCTGATACAACTTTTCAATTTCGTTATAAAAGAAGGAAAATCCAATTTCCTCACAAACCTGAGCAGTTCCACTCATACTAAACATTACAGGACATAATTATGAATTACATTACATACAATTGAACATTTAAATAGATTAGATAGATCTATTATTAAAGTTCACTTTTGTGCTAATGCTCAGTAGCAAACATAATTACAATTAAAAGTTGATAATAAATCAGGATTCACTGGATAAATCAAACATAACAAGAAAAAAACTATGATTCCAGTCAATTTAAATATATTCGTAGCAGATGTTTCGACCTAAATGGTAAGGCCCTCTTCAGTGTCTGTAAATTTCTGAGGTTATGTTACACCATGATGTAAAGATATAAGACCAGGCACTTCTGATCTTAAACAATAGTGGTCTAAAGGACCATGTTAGAAAGACATTGAGGAATGCAATTAATTGACATGGAAGATTCTTTTCCAATTGATATTAGTAGTTCAAGGTATCGGTGCATGTTGTTAGATATGCATCTAGTCAAGGCACTGTGTTTCTAGTAGTTTGGCTTGCTTTAACCACATTCCCTGTGCACGCAAGGCCAGTTAGTCAGCTTCATCCGATTTTCCTCAAACTTGGCCGGTGGCGCTAGCCGAATTCATTTACTACGCTCCGTGAAGTCACGAAGGTTAAGTGAATTCGAGACTTGCGTGTTCCTGGTTGGGTGACCGGCCAGGAACCCTGGGATCTAATGGCATCGAGCCCCTGGGCGAAGGGATAAAAGGCACTGACTGACTGCGACATGACGAGACTTCACAAATATAGTAATTATTCAGTGTAATAATTACACAGTAATGGAGGATTACTCCAGAAAAAAGTGCTCAACGCCCAACAAGGGTTAAGAGACGCATTGCATCAACAATGACGCAACAAATAAAAAAAACGCAAAAAAAAAACCACTCTCTCTTATAGATTCATTACACACCGTGCAATCCATAGTTAATTTTCAATTTAAAAGAGTTTATATTTAATTTTAAACAGTCAGTGTTAATACATAATTAAATAAACAATGTTTGTTTTACACTTGGAAAAAGAAAAGGCGTGTGTGGCTTTGCGCCGGTACTTACTGACTGATTTGTTGTTAATTTCTAAAATTGTAAGTCTTTTACATACAATTTTCTCCAGTAGTTTGCATAAAGTGAAATAGGTCGATAACTGTCAGGAAGGTTAGAATTCTTATTTTTTTCAAGTATTGGAATTATAAATGATTCTCTCCAAGGGTTGGGAAACGAGCTAAAAGAGAGGAGATCTTTAAATAAGGAAGCGATGTATTATATTGCTTTTGTAGGAAGTTCTCGTAGAAATACGTTATAGATACCATCTGGTCTAGAACTTGAATTGGGAAGTTTATTCAGAACATTGTTGATTTCACGAGGTGTAATTGGAAGGTTTAGTTCTGAATTGGAAGATTGATTTTTTGAAGTATATTATCAATTGTAACAGATGATTCGGCTCTTAATTTTTGAAATTCTTGATCATAATTGTTATCATGTGAGTTATTTTCAAAGGTCAAGGCGAGGGTATTTGATATATCTCCATCAGTACTGACTAAATGATTGTTCTAACTAGACATCAGATGTTTAGGGAAACACCTCTTTTATTCTAGCGAACTTATTTAAAGGCTGATAATATCTGTGTATGAATCATGACAAATGATGATATATGACAAAGTGCTAATTTTTGCATTTTTTAGCATAAATGCCTTTTTTTGTTTAAATACCTTTTTTAGAATTATTGGACTTTTTTGTATTTTATGTATTTTTTTTTATATTCAAAGCTAAGATATCAGAAAATCGGTCATGGTCCAACGTGACCGTTCATTACCAAACCTTCAATTCACGTCTTTGTATATTAAAATACGAGAGAATTCCTAAAAGCATACCTACAGATTTTTCTTCATTTCCCTATTTGATAAATTCCAGCCATGTTCTGAGATCATGATTAATTCAGGGCACTGAGGACACTGAAATGTTAAGTGGAAATAAATGTAAATTCGCAGAAGGTTTCAGTGTTGCTAATGTTGGACTTCTGAAATACGTGCCAGTCACATCAGTAGACATTGAGAAATCCTTCTCTGCATTCAAACTGATTTTGTCTCCCAATCATCACAAATTTGAAATTGTGATCCTTGAAAAGTTACTGGTAATATATTGCAATGCAAACTATCGTAAGAATGAAATGTAAGAAAGTTGTAAAAATGGAAATCTTGTTTTACATTAAAATGTACATACTTGTTTTGTGCATTTAAGTTTACAAAATAATTTAGACTAAAATTACAATTTTTCATTTTATTGTGTATATAACTTGTGACAGTGCCTTTTTAGGCACCTAAAAGATTTTTTAATGCCTGAAAAATGATGTGTAGTTATAAGTAAATATTTAGGTAGATATTTAGATTGATATGAAGAATCGATGGATTTTATTTTTACCAGAAATGTTGGATGCCAATGATATCGAAGAAATGAAATTTATCCATGAAAATCGTTTATTTTCTTTGTAGGTTCTTCTCGCTTTGGACCAAAGATGTTTGTATTTAATAATGTTAGGAATCCTGGGATGTCTCTTGAACATAGAAAAAGCATGTCTGTAAAGTTGATAGGCTATTTGGCAGTTGTTGTTCCACCAGGGGAGCTTTTCCTTTGTATTTTATTCATATACTTAGGGATTGTGAGATTACCAGCTTGAAGGATAATTGAAGTAAAATTAATTATTTTATCTGTTCTTTTGTTGTTGTTTTCTATGAATGTTGCAGTGTTATTTTCCCATTAATACATATAAAGCAGTGAACTTCAACATATAAACTAAAAATAGAAAAAAGTATGGTCAGATAATATAAGGCAGTTTTGCTTTCTGTAGTTGGTGTAGCTACACCATTTTACATTGTTTATTTGGAGAGTTTGAGAAGAAGCATTGAATTTCTTTCTGACTAACTTTATTTTGGAAGTACTAGTAAACAACAAAATCACTTTGTTCTGCTTCTTTACAATGCATCTATTGTATTAATTTTTTTAAAATTTTTGTTCATTTGTTTCATTAGATCGTAAATCCAGTAGCAGTAGTTTCGATCAGTTCCGGAGGAAGGCCTCTGACATGGGATCTTTGACTCGAAGAGGGTCTTTGGAGAGAAGAAATGCATCAGAAAAACGACGCAGCTGGTCTCCTGAGGACTTTAGTTCGAGCCTTGATACATTTCGCCCTGTGACCTTGACAGTTCAGAGCTTCTTCAAACAGGTGAGTTTCAGACTTGTGAACAGTACACTACTAGTTGTGAAGGGTTATATGTGACCCAAGGTTTACCATTAATCAGTGCACTAATTGCATCATATCTACCTTCTCAACTAATGCTTTTAGGTGAACTTTTTAGGTTTTACTGTTATGGCAATGTGCACACAATGTGTTGCATCCATCATTGATTGTTGCAACATTAATTTGTTCCCGCCTGCAATTCATGTATATTAACTTTACTTGCTGGTGTTCCCCAGACACCACCCTATCGATTACATGTTTATACAATTTTTTCTTTCTGTATCATCATCATCACTTTTGGATCATCATTGGGCTTTAACATTGGTATTTCATTTTCATTCACTCACCTACTACTATTCACTCACATTCATTCATTCATTCATTCACTCACCTACCCTCAATTAATCACTGCCGTTTTACATCGTAGTGTACTTGCATCAGTGTCCCCTCCTTTGCACTTCATAGGTGTATAGACTCATTGCGGCTAGTGCCTTCACAGCCACCTGTTGCTCATGGACCTGTAGCAGTACTGAAAACCTTTCCATCACCGCATTAACTGTGTTTTCCTCCTTTTCACAGGCCATTTCCTGCACTCAACCTACGTACTTTCTAGCCAGGGAGGGGGAGGGTTGGGAAGGAAAGGTTAGGTGATACATGGTAGTTTGGAAAAGCTCTGGCCATGCCACTACATAGAAGCTAACATTAATGCTTGAGATGAGATTCAACCCTTTGAGTGACCCTTCGAGTTGAGACTGATAAGGCTCATCCGTGTTGATGTGTTCACAGCTACCCACATCAGCATTCTTTCTGTATAATTTTTTATATATCTGACTAAACATATTATCAGAATATAACTATTAAAATCTGGAGTGTTATTTACCCAAGTTTGCAAACTTAGGGCTGTAGATGTTAGTGATGTATTTTTCAATTTCTCTATTTTTCTCATAGTTTTTTTGGTTATTTTTTTCAGGAAAGCGACAGACTTCGAGATGAAGATTTGTATAAATTTCTTCAAGATCTGAAGCGCCCATGTTCTATAATGAAGAAGTTGAAATGCATTCCAGGAACTCTGAAACTAGACATATCTCCTTGTCCTGAGGAATACAAATACAGTTTGACTCCTGAGTTGGCAAAATTGAAACCATATCCTGGTAAGTACCTTATGATCAATATTTATATTAACAGAATTTATTTAATAGTAGAGATGACTGGAAGTTGATGATTTTATGGCCATGTATGATGGTTATTTCGTTTGTGTTATATTATTAATTTTATTGATTTTTATTTGCATGTTTTCTACTAGAATAGAATAAAATAAGAGTTAATGAATACGTGTGCCTTTTTGTTTGATCTAATTGACTAGAAATAATATCCACATGTGTAAAAATTAAAATAATTTTTCACAATTCACTTCAACTTGAAAACCACAAAATGCAAATTAACATTGGTACATAATATGTGGTCAGGAATATTGTCTGGTAAAGGGAGCACTGCTGACAGTATGGATGCATGTACTTCAGAGACCAATTGAAGCCTGGGAGGCCACCCCTGAACTCCTGAATGGGAGCTGCACACAAATCCCGAAGATGGGAAAGCAGGGAAAGCAGGGAGGCACTTCTGAAGCAGTGATTTGTAGCTTCAGAATAGTTAGAATACACAATTTACTTTCCGTCAAGGACCTGAATCAAATGGAGATAACGCAGCTGAAGCATGGTGACAGTCATGTGGGAGACCAGGTCTAGTTTGACTGGAACCTTTCCACAGAGCTTGGGTCACTCTTTAGGAGTGATGAAAAAGGTTAACATTGTATTCATTTATAGAAAATGTTTACGATTGTACCGCAAGTGC
The DNA here is from genome assembly GCA_011170035.1 of Teleogryllus occipitalis. Taxonomy (NCBI): domain Eukaryota; kingdom Metazoa; phylum Arthropoda; class Insecta; order Orthoptera; family Gryllidae; genus Teleogryllus; species Teleogryllus occipitalis. Next base: position 76,396 of record BLKR01000455.1, read on the forward strand.
TGAAGATACTGTACGTGGAAATTCTTTGTATGTGATTTTTTAAATTTTTTTAAACTCTTATTCTGAAGAAGTATGAAATGTAACAGAAAAGGTTTTAATATAGTTAAGAAAGTGTGTCCCCAAAGATGCATTAATTTAATTAATATTTCTATTAATTATTGAAACAGTACAGTTTTACAGTAATGTAAGAACAAAAACAAGACAGTATAAATTTAAAAAAAAGCTTTCCAACCCTCTCTTTCATCAAAAAAATTAAAATATTTATTTATTACTTGTAAAAATGCAGGTAGAGTAGTACTATTTACACCCAGATCCACTAATGATATTTGCAAATATTTAATAACAATTTACACTTAAGTGTTGAAAGTGTTTTGAGGTATTTCTTTCAATTTTAATTACGCTTTTCACTGATCACTGTAACTAATGTCACTTAAATAAAGTCAACCAAATATAAATTTGGTTGACATTATAATGATTGGTTGGTAATGGTATAAAGTTTCTCTGTCTGAAGATTTACCTTGATTTCATCTTCACACTTATTATGGGGTGTGGCATTTAAATCAAAACAAATAAAAGCTCTTCCTTTAAGTAAAATATTATTTGACGAATCTAAATCCCCACCCTATCACATTTTCCAATGCTAGTGCAACCATATGCATTAGAACACAAACAAATTTTCTGGGTAATTAGCTCAGAGCCACCATTGCTTCTGCTCTCTGCAGTGTCTCGAACTGGGAGGTACGCATGCGCGCACACACACGCCACACTCAGAGCCACAATTGCTACTGCTCTCTGCAGTGTCTTGGACTGGAATGTATGCATGTGCACACACACACACGCATGCACACACTCACATGCACGCACACATGCATTCATGCACACATGCATTCACGCACGCACACATGCACACACGTGCGCGCACACACACACACACACACGCACACTTATACATGCACTACACTTATACATGCACTACACTTATACATGCACTACACTTGCCACACATAAGAGCAGTTGGGGAGCTTGTCTCCACTGAAGCGGTGCCCAGCTAGAGGGAGACACCTAGGTACGTGTGGTGCTGGATCTCACTGCACTAAATGGGCTAATGACTGGAGCAGTTGGTGCTTGGAAACATCAATCAAATCATCAAACTTCTATTGTGACAAGTTGCCCCTATCAAAGAAATGCTATTTTGACATCAGTACCCAGGTCCATTCTGCGACTGCCTTTGTCCTGTACTCATGTTCTTGTGAATGACTTATATTGATGGGTTAGCGGATTCTTAACCACACTTCTTACAAGTTTTGAATGCAGCAACAATGTTGAAGACAGTTGAAAGACCAAATTATTTCAGGCACAGAACATGTGGCACAAGGACGTTTGAGAATTGCTGCCCATTTTAAAATTGTGACTGTTTGATAGAAACTTGTGGCTCTTGCCAGTGCCAATAACACCCAAAAATGAATGACCTATATGATGAGAATTTAAAATTAAAAATTGTCTGCATTTAAACACTGCGCTCTGTAGTATGAGATCTCCGGATAGCTGAAGATTTTATCATTTTGGTTTCTCTAGTTAAGAATCCCCTGGAAATTGTAAATAATAAACATTATAGTGGCTAAAACGTTTGGTTTCTTTAAAGGCTTTATATGTATTTTGTTCGATTAATAGACAAGTACAAATGCATTCTAGGTATGTGGTCCAACCTATAAACATAGAGGATTATGTTTTTTCTCCTTTCTTGTGCAAAAATAACTTGTGCCACTGGAACATTCAAAAGGTCCTGTGGTTCTTCTCATTTGATTGATATGTTATATGATATAAAACTATCTAATTTGAAGTGTTTCAACTATAACTTACGTAAAAATTTATGGGACAAAAATATTTTAGCCCCATTATGTTTTTCTACAGTGATGCAACAACAGAATATGTAAATTGACATTTTTCATTATTGTATGATATGTATTATTAAATGTCTGTTTTGCCAGTTGCATTCAAGAAGCAAAACAATACTTGCATCATAGTTGCTAGAATTCATTTTTGTTATTCTTTCGATCTAGTTTGCTTCTTGTATATCATAATTTTTACTCATGACCTTGGTGAGAATAAAATGATGAATAATGCTTATTGAACTTATGAAATATGCAAATCAAGGGAAGAATAATCCAATAAAATGTCTTGATCGATCATAATGAAAAAAATTAAATGTTATACTAACAAAGACATTCCATTACAAAATATTAACATCCAAATAATATTAATGAATATTAACATCAATAAAACTTTTTATTACTTATTCTTAAGTTACAAGAAATAAATTGTTGCTTGTTTGCAGGGTATGGTATTGAAATATGCTTTTCAATTCCTGATACTTTATTTCAATTTTCTACTCTCAAATTGATACTGGATATAAAACCTGCATTAAAATTATTTCAAACATGTGAAATTACTCCCTCCCTTTTATAGGAGAGACTGAGGAAATGCTGAACACCAGCTTTGATGCAATGTTTTGCAGAATGTATTGAGCTGAAGAAAAAAGAACTACAACCTCAACAAAGAAGTTTAATATATTGCCTTGTTGTTTCCCTGGGGTATAGATGTTTTCTGGATATAATAGACTTTCGCATTAATCCTTTTTTTTTAAATTTGTGTTAAGTTTAGCATTACTGTAGAGTAATACATATGTTTTCCTTTGCCCCATATTCAATAATACTCTTGGATTAGTGTTGGAACCCCATTTTTTACATACAGTGTATTACAGCTTTCATATGTTAGATTGTAAGATTGGCTATTGTAAGATTGCTCAATGATGCAATATCTTTATTATATTATATTCCACATTGCTTTTGTTTTATTATTTGAGTTCAAAATATCCTGATCGTTTTTCATGATTTTAGCCTGCCTTATGACTTTTCGTAACAATGTTTTGTATTTTTTAAAGTAGATAAGGAAATCTTGAGATACGTCATGACGTTTAGAAATAAAGTAGAGAGTACATTTATTTTTACACGATGTTCTAATTCCTTTTGTGATCCAAGTATTACTTTTTCGTGAAATGTTTAATTTTCTCTTTTTAATAGGAAAGCATGCGTTAAAGAGAAATGAAAGCTTTGAGAAAAATAAATTATATTTTTCATTTGTGTCAATAGCGTTATAAACTGCCTCCCATGATTCTTTCAGCAAGTAGTCCGTAAATAACTTTATGTTAACTGTAGTAAATGCTCTGCACATGCGTGTTTTATTTATTGTGTCAGTATTTATGTTATTAGTAATTGTAAGAATTTGTGCATCGTGGTCACTGTAACCTAGATTATTCGTTATTATTTCATATCTAGTTGTGGTTTTGTTAATTATAATTTGATCTATTGCTGTTTGTGATTTAAGAGTATTCCGTGTAGGTACGTTCACTGTAATATCTAAATTAAAAGAATGAATTAAATTGAGAAACTGCTCTTTTTCGTGGGATTCGCTCAGAAAATCAATATTGAAATCTCCACATACAACAATGGATTTAAAAGAGATTACTAATTTTGTTCAGAGTTATCTCTAGATTTTCTACGAAATTGAAATAATCTAAAGCTTGCTTTGTTGGAGGTCTGTAGATGCAAAGTAAAATAATTTTGAGCGTAGTAAGATGTACAACTGTTATTTCAAAAACTTTTTCAACTGCGTATAAATTGAATTCTGACAAGAAGGTAGAATCAATATTATTTCTTACATAAATACACGCACCTCCGTAAGCAGGGCCTTTATTTGATTCCCTTGCTCTACAATAAGATTCTGCAAGGTAAAAACTAGGAATTTGGAGTGTCTTGATAATGGATTTCTTCATGTAGGTGTTTTTTTTTCTTCCCATTTCATTTCATTTCATTCTAATGAGAGCCATCCAATATTCTAGTTTTCTTACTTGCATTTAACTTTCTTTTCCTCTTTTTAAATTTTTTTTTCAATAAATCAAATAAGAATGAATTTATAATGCCCAGGGCAAAACAGTTGTTTGCTATGTCCCCAATTTATGCCACAATCTTTTTATGCAGTTAACTCATTGAAAAAACATTTATAATAAATTGTACAAGAGACAGGTTTTTTAAATAGAACATATAACCTGTAAGTTCTATCCTTATGTGTCAATAGTTAGATTTCAGTTTACCTACAAATCAATTTGTGCACTTTGAAGAAAATCACTGAAAAGTATAGTTACAGATATTATTAGAGGCTTCTAACGTATCATTAGAGTAATTCGGATGTTTCCCACATGCCATTGGTAGGTATCATTACTATTCAGGAAGCCAACCAGCAACATATAGGTGCAGAATTTGCTTTATGCCATTGTCCTGTTGTGTTCTGTGTTAGTGCCTAGTGTCAGTGTTGTGTCAGTGTGTTGTTTCTTCATATTTCATTATGATATTTAACAGTAGTTTAATATATGTCTGTGATAATGAAGACAAAAACTTTTTTATTTATTTTATATTTTTTGTGTAACATTCATTATGAAAATTATCAATGAATCTTTTTTCCTAGATGAGAAAGGTAGACCCACAAAAGAAATTCTGGAGTTTCCAGCAAGAGAAGTGTTTGTGCCTCACTACTCTTACAGAAATTTGCTGTATGTGTATCCCAAGGATTTGAATTTTGCTAGTAGACCAGGTAAGTAAATTGATATCTTTTAGAAATTGTGTGCAGACATAAGGTATTAATTAATTTTAAAACATAATAATAAATTGAGACTGCCAACACCTGTCTGGCATCACGAGAACAGCTGGTCTGTTGACCACCACTTTTGGCAACATACCTGTGAGCGAATTCCGCACAGTCGTACTCTGACCGGACAGCTTCAGCCAGTGTTCGCATCCCCCACTGGGATTTGAGACGAGCTCAAATCGGGCAGGTTTATTTGTAGGATTGCTTGGCTAGGGAAATGCAAAGGGGCTTACCTGGTTTTGAAATGACTTCATGCAATGCAGTACAAGAATATTTATTGGCACATGGAAGAAGTCCACTATGCGTGCAGACGTCGCAAAGTTACACCGTAGTGGAGTTGCTGTAGCCAAGTGACAAGTCGGTCGGAAGGCACTACTTGAGATCGTCATCCCCGCGAGACGTCACCGGCTGTAGGCGGACCGGTGGTGGGTCCTGCACTGCACCCAGTGTCAAATAGAGCCTTCCTCGCCACTGCTTCCCGCGGGCCCATGTCGGCGGTTTGTAGCAACGCGGCGCCACAAACTACCACAATTAGTGGGTTCGGTTCTGTGACCACAGTTAAATTTCCAGCGTGTTTGGAGTCGCACACGTCCGATCCTTCACCCACGTCTCTGACTTTGTCCGTCCCACGCATCTGTCTCCACTCACGCTTTATAAGTCTCCTACATTCACGTCCGTTCTCACTCACATTTCCTGAGTTTCTCCCTGTCTGCTCGACACACAAGACGTGTTCTGGACACGTCTGTGTCCGCTCGCTCCCCATACGTATCTCCTAGTCCTTGCTCACATTTCCTGAGTCTCTTTCTGTTCGCTTGACTCCTGGGACATCTCCTGGACACATCTGTCTCCGCTCGCTCCCCATACGCTTCTCTTAGTCCTCACTCACATTTCCTGAGTCTCGTTGTATCCGCCAGACACATCGGACATCTCCTGGACGCATGTCTCTGCTCGCTCCCCATAGACTTCTCTCTGTCTCCTATGTCTGTCTCTCTGGGCTACGCCTGCACTCATCTCTCCCCCCTCATCACGTGTTAAGTCTTGTCTGTTCAATTGGTCCGAGTCTACAGAAGTCGAAGAAGAAAATAACTTTATAATGGAATTCTATTACAAATGGCCAGGTTCTAAACAGAATGAGGGTAGCTAGAAAATCACTTTGTGGGCCTTCAAAGCAGATTTTTGAAGTTTTAGGCAGGAATGGCCAAGAAAACATTTAATCAGTGGCGTGTAATCAACCCCAGCACTGCTGGGGTAAGCAAGAATGATAACTTAATAAACATTGAGAATTAAAATGACAATGAACAGTATGTCACTTGATCAAAAATATTGCATCTACTGTATATTCTACTGCGATCTTTGCGCCGGGAGGATCTTTGCACAGAGATGAAATTCTACAATAAAATAAGTATTAGTAAAAAATATGAAGTACAAAATATATGTATATAAATAGATGGGAGGGAACTTATAAAACTTGATAAGATTAATCAAAAATTTTGATAAAATGAAAATCACCCTTCCTCTCCCTGCTCCCTGTCAATTTATATTTGACCCCTTCTTCTTGAAGCAAAGATGTAGATATTTACAAAGGGAATGTTTTACTTATTTGTGTTTATTTGGATTTATCTTTTCATTTTTTATATATGTATTTTTGACAGTTTGAATGAAATGTATATTGTGTGCTGACCGTTGCAGGCTCTGCTCGCAATATTGCTGTGAAAGTGCAGTTGATGTCAGGGGAGGAAGAGCATCACGCCCTACCTTTCATTTTTGGAAAATCATCTTGCCCAGAATACACTACTGAAGCATACACTTCTGTGAGCTACCACAATAAGTAAGTTGTTAGGAACAAGAAGAGTCAAGGTGGTTTAGATAATTTCAGGTTTGGAGATCCTGGTTAGAGGGTTATTTTTTATATAAGGGTTGTTATTGTTGTTGTTGTTATTATTATTATTATTATTATTATTATTATTATTATTATTATTATTATTATTATTATTATTATTATCACTATCATCATCATTATCATTATTATTATTATTATTATGGTATGAGTAATAGCATTAGTTACTTCTAACTAAAGAAATATTGCTATTGCTTTCAGATGCCCTGATTTTTATGATGAAATTAAAATAAAACTGCCAGCAAATTTGGGAGATCAGCATCATCTTCTCTTTACTTTTTATCATATCAGTTGTCAACGGAAAGTAGAACAACCTGTTGCAGAAACTCCAGTTGGATACACAGTAAGTACTTGTCGCAGATTATTAGGGGTTTTATCAATTAAAATGCACAAAAAGTTAAATTCATTTATTGAATAAATGAGCAAAAAAGTAAATGATTTTCTTTGCAATGTATTGTCATATTGTCATTCAGACTGTTCTCAATTGATTTTGAAATGAAAAGATAAATACTGATGGTTCATTCATGATTGTGATTTAAAATGTATACATACAATTGTTTATTTATGTAATTATTTATTTATATGTTGGTATGTTTGTTTGTCAGTTTGTTGTACAAACTCAGACAGAAGTAGTACTCTTTACCCCTGAATCTGTGCTAATCTTATTTGCAAATAAATAATAACAAATTACACTTAAGATAGTATGTGTATAAAATTTTGAATTGATATGGGTCTAAGGTTTATGCATAAACAGGATACTAGATATCATCATCTCATTGGAGTAGAAAAAATCATTTGATCTTTTGAATTTTGCTTGTTTTTCTAAGAGAATACTATGTAATGTGAAAACTGGTTCCATGCATTGACAACTCTTTTGGTGAAATGTTGTTTTTCTGGAGTGTCTTATGTCTTGGTTTCCTCAGTTTCATATATCAAGCCCTCATAAGTATGGATTTGTTGGTTGATTGTTGTTGGTTGATTGTTGTTGGTTGAAACAGGTCTGGTTGAAACAGGTCTGGTTGAAACTGTTGTTATAGTACTCCACAGGATTTTGCATTTCTATCTGGTCACCATGTTGTCTCCTTGTAAGTTCTTTACAGATCAGAGTATGTATATATTCTTACCAAATCTACTTCTTTTTATGTAGAGAGATAAGCATTTCTTAAGTCTAGGAGTGTATGAGGTCTAGAATTGTTTGCAGATATGCTGATGGAAGGTGTATGGCATATTTGTATCATCAGCACACATGGAGATACTTGATGTGTTGGGTTGGAGTAATATTTACTCCAACCCATCACATCAAGTATCAATACCTACCTTGGAGAATGCTTAATACTGAACCTTGGAGATTGCCACTCATCGATTTTTACAATGAAAAGTGTTTTCCCACATGTTGAGCTTATTCCTTCTTCCAGCTTATCTCTGTGCTTGTAAATGAGCAGCACCCTTATAATTTTCCAATCAACTAGAAGTATCTCTGCATCTAGTGATTATTGGAACACTTCATTTAACGTTGTGGCTGTTTCAGTGTCATATCTCATTTAACAGAACAGAAAGGATATCATCTGACCCAGCTCCTGAGTCTCGTATTTAAGGGTGGTATTAACTTTACTACGCTGTGTCAATGCGGATGTCTTGTAAGGTGTGACATTTGTAGATGTGGATATGATTTCTGAAGTGTCTTGGGGCTCTACGGAATAAAAATCCTCAAGTCCTGTTGCAAAGATCTCAGCAATTTCTTTTGGATTTGTTGTGTTGAAGTGGGTCATTCCATGTCCTGACGGAGTGGATGCAGGGAGGGCTCTCAATTATTCCTTTCTTTGACCAGTCCTCTTTCTTCTGCCCATTGTTGATTCTTGTTCTTTTATAACATCTTGTCTCCTTTCTTTGACCAGTCATCTTTCTTCTGCCCATTGTTCATTCTCATTCTTTTATAACATCCTGTCTCTTTTCTTTTTCCCCTTCTTCTTCACGCCTACCTCCCCGCCTTCCTCTAAATGCTGAACGCCCACCTGTGTGCTTGGAGGGAATGGGTGTCCTGGTGGTTGAGGGGTCTCCCCTTCTGCTACGTTGCACCTTTGCATCAAGGGATATGTTACATGCATATTTTGGGGAACATTCCTTGTAGGCCTCGATACACTTGCTTTGGCCTGGGCCTCTTCTAAATGGGTGGTCGGGAGCTAACCTACACTTCATCAATTGGCTCGGGCTAGGCCTTTGACCGAACTTCAGGGTGAGTGGGGCAGTGGCGGCCGCTGAGTTGCAAATTAGAAGGGGTAGCATGTATGTCGGAACTATCACGTATATTTTATCTCTTCAAGATATCTCTTGAATGAGGAAAACAATAGCATGTAGTGTACAACTAATTTGCACACATTGGGATGTTAATCCTTGTCTAAGACAACTGTTACGTTGATAACAGAAGATACAATTGTGCTCATGCGAAAATAAGAGATTAAAAAAAAATATTTCCAGTACATAATAAAATAAATGAATTTATAATACGATAATTAATAAATGAGGAATATTATTCTTTGTGGCTTGCAGGAATCATCAAATGATGAAGCTGAGACTTGAAAATCTCATGACCTAACCATTGTTAAAGAAATATTGATAAAACTAGATATACAAGCTGAAGAAAACATTGAATATTCAATCAGATTGGGAAAACTGAACTCAGATGATGAGGAATCTGTATCAAGATCTATGAAAATAATTTTGAGAGATTCTGTCTCTACCAAAAATATTTAAAAAACTAGAAGAAATTTCCACATGAAGTTAAAGCGAGAAACCACCTAACCCCAATGCAGAGAAATTAATTAAAAGCTCTTAGTGAAGAACTAAAAAGTAGACAATCAAACCCAAAACTTGTCCTTTAATACATTTGGGGAGTTCCCCACATTGTAGATGGGAAGGGAAACGAGCTGCCCTCCTTCTAAAATTGGACCAATTTTTGATAGAAGTCAACACCATGCAACCAGACATTTTAGTAATTACTGAATCATGTCTCAGCTCGAATATCCCTTACTCTCTGACACATGTTTCTGGCTTTCACATGTATCATAAAGACAGGCTGGACAGGTGAGGAGGGGGAGTAATAATGTGAGACACAAGATTGGGAGTACAACTGTGAAAGTGACGAATGAATGAAATACAGAATCCTAATGTGGAAGCACTCTGGCTGAAACTAGAACATGAGAACATACTATATGCTGTAGGAGGATTATATAGGCCAGCAACACCTGATTCAAAGGCCATGGCAATCAGAACAAACTATTTGAGAAAATGATTTTGGTTTGCGACCTGAATATACCAGTTATTATCTTTAGAGATTTCAATTTTCCCACCATCACATGGACTAAACATGGAACTATTCTAATCATGGATATTGAAAGAGAATTTATTAAACACTATGTAGACTCAAATCTTACTTGGAAGGTATTTCAGCCTACTAGATACAGAGTAATTCAAACTCCTGCAATTCTTGATCTAGTGCTAACTAACGATGAAAACATGGTTACACCTCCGATCCTGAGGTCCAACATTGCTCAAAACAATCATTTAGTAATTATCACATCGCTACAAGTAGAATTGCTCATGAAAAACAGTGTTTCTTATATTTCCATCTCCAAATGGAATTTCTTCCAAGTGAACTACACAACAATAATTAGACACTACTGAACTCCACACATTCTAAATATGTATATTAATGAAGATGTTGGAAATTAAAATGGTGAATCTAATAATGAGAATATTTGCAAAATATCTAAATGTCTTTTAAATACTCACTCACCAGATATCAGGAATAGAATGAATATAAATAAACCCTGGATTAATCGTGAGATAATAAAACAAAGCAGACTTAAACATCGAGCATGGGCAAATTATAGAACTGGAATAGATGGAAGTTACACTACCAATTTTAGTAATTACTGAATTGCACATTTCAAACATCTTCTAATGTGAAATGGCGTAAACAAATAAGAGCAAATTATTGAGGATGGTTGAAGATTCTTCTCCTACTTACAAAGACAAACTAACTGTAAAAACTGGTCCTCCTATGATTGTCCTGAATGGAAATTCGGTAATAACTGATCCAAGTGGAATTGTGGAATGCGATTCAAATGATCCAATTTCCCTGATCCATTGAGCAAATGCTGAGATGGCCCCTTGATTTGCTTCTGGATGTAAATGTAGCTTCACTATGCGCACATTTTGTTGAACTTTCCTTTTGCTTGTAGTGGTAGTAGAGCTTAGGGTGAGTTTCTATTTGTTAACAATACAGAAAAATCAAATCTGTTTGTTCCTTTACCGTTAAAAATAAGTTTTCTATAATTTGGCAACGAAAATATCTAGTTTTTGAAATGTTAATCTCTCGCTTTTTTAAATTTGTTGTTGTTGTTATTATTATTATTATTATTATTATTATTATTATTATTATTATCATTATTATCATTATTATCATTATCATTATTATCATTATGATCATTATTATGAGCATTATTAT